>JAHZMV010001744.1:0-35897 GCA_027743765.1 Coecobrya sp. COE2
CAAATGAACTGTTTACTTTATCTCCTCTGCACATTAGTATTTGGATAAATGGGTGTCATTTTCGTAATTAGCGTCAAAAATTAGTCTAGAAAATAGTTTTCAAACATACATTTCCAATGGGCTGCTCTGAGACCTTCCTCGTAAGCCACATATCAGTAGATTTTAAAACATGCATATCAATGGATTTTTAATTCGGTTTGATTTTCCTTTCAACTTCAAGTTCAGCTTCAATTGAATTACGCATGCATAGTTGAGCAGTACATGATTTCAAGTCAATTCATCATGTATGTACATAGATATTAGTACTCAAATTATGGAAGATCCATTCCAAAGTGAATCACTGCTGGCATACGACGGAACACATAAAACAGATCAAGTGAAGTGTTCATTTAATCCTTTAAAAGGGCGCTTTCATGAGTCTCATACAGTCGGTTGAACAAACTATTTGACCATCATCAACTACCCTAATGGGTTGCCTGCCTGCTTCCTGCTCCATGTCTGCATGCTGCTCCTCTCTGGACAGAAACATGACTTTTGAGAAAGAAGCCAGCAATAGAAGCTGTATATCAAAAGGTCTCACAAGACTTGTAAAGCACAAGAGGTCATGACAGATACCCTCATTTCATCTCCATCCAATACAGCATAAAATGTGACAGTAAAACTAAAAACTAATCATTCTACAATGTATGTAGGTAGGTAGGTATGTATTTATACCACAGACTTGAAATGTATACACGATTTATCCTCGATCTTGCTTTAACTTATAATTAACTACATTAATGTACATACGTGAACTATGAACCTGTTCGGGTCACAAGGGCATTCTTTAAAATCGCGTAAATCATAATCAGGCTGAGAATCATTTACCGACTTCAGTCAAGAAGCAATGTTAAAGGAGATGATTGCACATGTATACATCAATTGGTTTATTTTTATTTTGAAAACTCCTAAGTCATTGGACATTATTTACAAATTCCAAGGTGGTGTGCACATATCAACATCATGATTTGATACGTCATGCATCTAAACCACAACGGAATAATGATCGCAAAATGAAAATAGGAAACTTTATAAAAGTATCTTTTGTTTGACGTTGGAAAGCAATCTATTTCTTTTTTTCTTTTCTTTAATTACCACATTCATATTATATTAATACAATCTGTTATACTGACGCTAATTCACTGGCACGCTTCAAGCTCTCAGTGACATCAAACCCAATCTATTGCATTATTGGTTGTTTCACTTCCAAATTGCATTTACGTATCAAATACGCATGTATGGATGACGTACCAAAAGAATCCCTAGAAGAAGCGAAACCTTTTTGATTTGATATTGCAAGAATTGCATGGGTATTTCTGCAGCATGAAAAAAGAAATGTGGTGACAATGCAAACAAGAAGGAGGTATGCAATTAGTTGAATATTATAATATAATAGATTATGATTATTATACATCTTGATATGTATTTTCTGGAGTGAGATGATACCATATTAAGTACACTCTGTAGTAACTGCTACAAAAAATGCCTGAGTATACAGCGAAATCAACTTTTTGCGGTTTTCCTCGTTAGTCCAAGAAACCAATAATTTTGAATAAATGGGTGGATCACAAGATAAACAAAATGTACAGTCCAACGATGACGTGACAAATATTTCTTAAAAGTCTGTAAAGTAAATAAAATTACTGCCAACTTATCAAAATACAGCCTTTCACGATTTTAAATATATATGTCATTTTATCATTGATTAGTTGTCAATTAAACTTTCCAACCAACAACATCAGAAATAATCTAACCTTCACTGATTTTTTTCATCTAATCTTCACCAATCTAACGCTTTTTTCAATGTTTTGACATTTTTAATAGAGCGTTCAAAAATGGATGTCGCCATCGTCAAGTGTAAGGAATGTTTCTTTTCCCGGGAGGCAGAAAGCCATATAAGAGGCTTTTTCGACAAACTAATGACAGAAGACAAGCAAAAAATGGACGTAACGTAAGTGCATGCAAATAAAACATATCTAACTACAAAATATTATGTTCTTTTCAATATAATATGCAATCATATAACTCTGAACTTATTGATGTACCCACTTATATGGATGTGCACGAGCACGTCTAACTACCTATATGTACGTGTACAGGAAGTGCAGAGATTGGTATTTTTTTTAAAAATTTGTAAAAAATTGTTACGGTTGTTTTGACAGGTTAAAGTCGTACGATTTGAAGGATTTGGACCATCCAACCGACAGAGTGGTTGTACACAGTGCCAAGGTTCAGATCGTCATTATATCCCATCATTTTCTGCAACGTTTGAAAGATGAAGCTTCTAGGAGACCTCGCCTGTCTCCAATAAATCGAGTTGTTAGATCGAAAAATGTCATTGCTGTACTATTGGCAGTGACATCACAGGAAGTTTTAAACGGATATGAATCGGGTAAGTTGAAAAGGAAACAGTTTTTCCAGAAGTTTTATGGAGCAAAATGGCGTAAAAATGGTAGCGAGCAGTATATGTATGACTACATGTTCATGTAGTTAAATGAATTTTCTACATGGCTTAAAATATTAATCCTCCTGATTGCGCAAACTGTGAGGAAAGCTATTTTCATGGCATATTTATTCTTATTGATGAGCTGATGAGATTATTGTGGGTGTAGTAATGATACACCTAAGTTGTTTTGTCATATAAATTTGTGAAATGTAATGTACACTGCTCGTTTTGCACATTAATCTAGATGGTTATGATGATTGCTCTTGTGTGTATATGTTTTTCAGTACTTCCGAGATTCCGTGAATGGTTCTCAGTGGATCTTCGCTCAACCAATAAATACGATCAAGAGTTCTGTAAAAAGTTTACCGAGCAAGTTGTACGGATTTACAATGTAGAGCTGAGCAACTCCAGCAATTTTTCAGTGTTCCCTAAAAAAGTTACACGGGAGCAGCCCAAGATTGCCATCGTGTTCAAGAAGCCTATCGAGCAAAACGATGAGGTTCGTGTGGAACTTAAAACAGGAAAACAAGTCAATGTCATTTCTAATGTAAAATTGGAAAATCCCCACACAACACTGCTTCGCATTCCGGGTATGCACATAAATCCTGTTTTTAAATACATTGCATGTATTATTAGTTTCCTGCGATAGTTTCCATCACTTTGCGCCGTTTCTGGTGTCAATTTGTTGTTTGTCAAAAGCAATCTGTGTTGAGCATAATATTCCCTGGTTTTTTAGAATCCCTAAATCCCGATAGAGAAGCCATTGTTGATGTATCCGTGTTCGTCAACAACAATAAAATTGGAGGAAGTAGAATCAAATCGGAGCTTAACATGAGACGCATGGATGATGATGATGTTGACCGAATGACAAAAGTATTTTTTATAAAATAATTTTTAAATGACAGGCATGATAATACATAATATCCCACTATATAGTAGATTATTAATTTGTTTAAATTGTAACGCAGTTACTTCCCCCATTCGCGGAATGGCTTGACAAGCATATCGCAGAGACTCTTCTGAAACATTACAAAGAATGCACCGACTACACTGTAGATCCAGAACTGGAACTGATGAATGGAATTATCATTTGTAAAGGTAAAATTGGCTAGAATTTTTACTGTATTATCAGAAATTGTTCAAATGTAATGTTAATATAAAATGCATCTTTAAACATGTAGCGGATAGTCTACCCACAATTATGCATTTTGCTGCATATTACGGTCTCTGGAAGACTGCATTCACGGTTCTTGAAGAGGCAGACGGTCTCCAACATTGCAGTATCAGAAATGAATTGGATGAAATCCCGGCAGATATTGCCTTTGCCCGAGGTCACAATGAGATTGGTCAACTGATTGGAGAATATCAAGAGATATCCAATTCATATGCTGCTTACCAATATATCAAAGATATGGTCAAAGACACCTCACAGGGGAAAAGTGAGAAAGCTGCAGTTGAAGATGATTCCAACTGCGGAAAACCAGAGATAACCAATTCATATATGGCTTACCAATATATCAAAGATATGGTAAAAGATACGTCGCAGGGGGAAAGTGAGATAAATGCCGTTGAGGATGATTCCAACTGTGAAAAACAGCAGGAATTACATAAAGACTTGCATCCGGTGGAAGATCAACCAGAAAATGAGAGTGAAACCAAAGATAGGTTATCACAAGAAGGTCCTTCTGTAACACCGACCGAAACACCAACGGATACACAACGCCCTTCTTCAGATCTTGGTTCCAGTACAAAAAGTGAAGATGAAGAAGGAGCAGAATCCCCCGAAGAAAAGAAAGTACCAACGCCAACAACAAGGCGTGCTAAAACAGCAAAGGTCCAGCATAGACGTCAGTACGTAAACGTCGATGGAAATCCTGATGACAATCCGGAAGTGGTTCAACCCAGAGAAAAAAAGATAAGCAATGCGACTTCAGACTATCCTCGAAAGCGTTTCTCTATCTTTGACGATAACTATAAAATGCCCCGACCTCGAGACCAGGATTATGAAATCCCTCCCGCAGAAGCACGGCCAGTATCCCACCTAAATGATAACACTACATCGAATCCTGTTTTTAAACCGAAAAAGACTGGTCCTATTGAAACGGCTAGTGGCTATTTAATCATGAATGACGGAGTTGGTGTTCTTGATGAAATTACAAGCGATAATGTTAGCGTTCCTGTAACAATGCCACAAAAACCAGACAAGCCGGAACGAAAAAAATCTCCACAACCTATGCCACCAAACACGGAAGCAGGAGCCCCAGCGACAAAAGAAGATTTGCGTGACTTGATAAATTCCAGGCCAGGACAAAGTCGAAATAACAATGATACTGCCCCTTTAGACACTGCCGATGAACAGCTTATTCAGCTAATGAATGATTTTAAGAATAAAACATACGATTTGAAAGTAGTGGAACTGCTATTTGAAAACTGGAAGCAGCGACCCGACGTTCAAAAATCAATTGAAACGAAAATGGAAAAGTTGGATAAGTTGAGAGAAGAATATCGTAAAATCCAACAGCAGCTGAACAAAGGGACAAAAAAGCCTTCGGTTATTGATAAAATAAAGACATCTTTAACCATGAGTAAGCATTTTGATTATATGGCATGTTACATATTTCTGTAAATGAATATTTTTAGTCAAATGTTCAAGCTCCAAGTAATTTATCCTCCCTTCCTCAACATAAGGAGCTTCAAGATACAAGTACAAATAATGGCGGTTTGTTATCACCGACCGCACTAACGTTCACTGGACCCTCCCTACCTACTCAAAATGTCAACCATGTCATCTCTACTTCTCCATCCCAGAGTCCCAATATCGCGGAACAGTCAAGAGGTAATATTAGCAGTTTATATGTGTTTATATTTTATTAAATGAGATTTGCAGTTTGTAATTATTTTGCTTGAATCATGAGAACCATTCCCTTTGCATGTTTTGTAGTATCTGAATCATCCTACCGCACCAGTATTGATAGTAGATTTAGTGACAGTAGCGTAGACAGTGACAAAACAACTAGTGAAACCTCTAATAGCAGCAACAGCAAATCTCCAGCACCCCTACCCCAAGAATATCCTAACCCCATGAACAAACGTAATATAGCTTCATATGTATTACCTAATCCAATACATCACACAACTTTAGAATCGGGAAGAAATGGAGCTCCTCCAATGGCGTCGCCGACAACAGGTACATTTGACACATCATATCAAGTTCCGCCACCCCCACGTCCGGTCAAGCCTTCAAAGAAGTTGCACGAAGATGAGCAGAAAACATCGCCAAACATTTCAAGAAAACCTCCTGCAATTCCCACTGAATCACGGGTTCCATCCAGTACATCAGCATTACCTCCAGTAGTTCCAGCCAAACCAGTTCCCAAATATTTAGGAGCAGAACCTACTAGCCCTCCACCGGTTCCCCCACCAAGAACAAATGTAAGTTGAAACTATGTAATTTTATAAATATTCAGGTATTTGAATATGGTCAGTGAGCATTATATTGATTACAAGAACAACACAATTTTACTACTTTCAGAATGCCCCAAACATGTTTAGTTACATTGACTATAAAAAGAAAGTTCCCGAGACGAACGAAGTCATCTCTGAAACAGGTATTTCATTATAATTTATGTACAAAATACCTATATATTATGTATTTCATGAGATAACAATACTTTATTGTCGATTTCTTTAATTAACAGGGAAAAAGTCGTACGAAAACATGAGTGGATGAACATTCTACTTAAAATACCTAAATATATTGCCACACAAATGTTGCGATTTTTACATTGTTGTTTTGCAAGTAGGATAAGCAAGTTTGGCTAGTATTGTTCAAAATAATCTACCTCTACCCTCCACAATGTTTATACACAATGTAGTCAATTAGTATTAGCACAAACTTTTAGTCAGTGAAATTTTAATATTTTGATTATTTTATTGTGCAAGTTAGACTTGATGGATTCATTTTTTGAACCATAAAAATTGTTTCTTTCATTATTGAACTTTCTCGGTTCAATTTATGTAGCATTTCCTCCTGAAAAACATGAAATCATAACTAATATTTATTTCTACTGACTGAAAACGATTTCTAAACTGAAATTCTATAATGCACTTCCTAGTCTACTTAAACTATGTATGTCACTATATACATAAGTTGTCTGTCCATTGTAGTTGCACTACTTATTACACATGTACATTAAATGCTAAATATAAAACTGTAATAATACTCTTTTTATATGCAACCCTGTATAGTATAAGTTTTTACACAAATATAACTTGACCATACAAATTCCAACTTTTTCTCAATGGTGACTCACACAGTATGTATGTACTTAAATCTATTCAAGATAAATGTAATGTTACGATATAGCGTAGCTATGTATGTACATATATGCCAATATCTTTAATGCCAAAATGTACAAATACAATTTTCGAACCAGATACTATACAACTATAGATAGATTCTACAATGTGTTGAAATTTTATTGAAATTGATTGGAAACTCACTGCTAAAAACTCACCCTGTTTGCTAGATTCAATAAAATTGTATTGTACAAAAAGTTATTTGACTGCTTTTGATATTATGATTTGTGGAACTAGAAGCAAATTTCGGTTGACATTGCCTTCAATTGTTTTTGTGGTTAATGTGTGACAGGAAATGGAAATGTTCTGCGGTTAACGTGTCCACCTACTCACTTTGAATGAAATCATAAGAGGCATAAGCACGTCATAGCTATCATAGCTTTTTACTGAGAATTGAGGATGGAAAATTATATAATGAATCCTACTATCATATATTCATAATCTGATACTTCTATGCGCATAATCATAAACGTTACAGCGTAAAATGTTTTGGTAAGTTTTTAACAAAAATATCTCTGCATTGATATGACAAACATTGTTTTAAAACTACATGCACAATATTTCGACGAAAAGACAAATGTCAAAGCTCTTGGACACTTAGATTGAGCATAAGCATTGATCATTTAAAAGAAAATTATTAGTTTCCTCATTTTCCGGCACAGGTAATTTAAATAGCAACCAAGATGGATTCCACATCCACTGCTGCATGCAGAGAAGCTCCACCAGTTCCACCAAGACGATTATCTGTAAGTTTAAAAAAAACGATTCTTTGAAACCTGGTTCATGCTAAATTATTTCCGCTTGTTCATTGCAATGTACAATACAGACCCAATCAATGTCACTTGAAAAACCTCCACTTCTGCCAAAACCGAGGACAGGGTTGAATAGAACGTCAAGCATAGGTTCATATTTAAACTTTTCTATGTGAAAATTGAAATAAAATGTATACAAATTTAATGTGGAAATTTCATTAGAAAAACATCCCTACGCTAATATTGACGGAGTTTCACAAAACAAAAAGGAAGGAAAGCCATAAAGCCAGACAACGAAGCAATGACGAATAGGTGTGACGTAGACACCGGAATACAATCAAATGGCCAATCAAACGTATACATGTAAATATATAAATCTGTAGTTTTTACCAATAGTATTGTTTCAATTCCACAATAAATCCAATCAAACTACTATAATAACCAATTGACTGACGGATCATTGTCCGTGCTTAGACTTTCAGAATGAGTTGTTTGAAATTTCATATTAGTTTATTACAAATCTTTCTTATTTCTGTATAACGTAGAACTTGAGATTTTCCGTTTAATATCCTTATTTGTGTAAGCCTGCAAATTGCAGGCTGCAATGTATCAGTTCACATGTTAAAGGATAGGTAGCGATGGTGTGCGGTTTACGTCAATTCGACTTACGCCATCCCATGATTCATACTGGTTATCTGCTTTGTTTCTAGTTGAGGTGAGCTTGGCACTTTCGTAGAGACGCTTGATATTCATACTTTTATAAACGAAATAAGGAATAGAGTAGACATAGAATAGAACCGTTCAATGATGCACTTTAAATTTTATACATATTAAATAGAAATGCCTAAAACCAATTCTCGTCATTGTAAAATAATGCAGATCAGTAGCATTGTTTTTTGAGTAAGTCTGTAATAAATATTAAATATCCAGTCTGTTAAAAGGAAACCTATGCTTCATTTCATAGAATAAACCTATGCATAATATTACGTATAAATGAACATTGCTAACCATCCTTTTGTCCTATTGTCACACTTAATTTAGGGTCGTTTTCTGTTTCATGCTTACTTTCGAAAATAGTCATTAAATGCCGGTAGTACACGGAAACCATACGGGTACAAAACGGAAAAATACATAAAAGCAACCGTACACACCTTCTCGTCATATCTGCGCATCACCCTCATGTCATCAAGAACTTATCAGTTTAAATATTACTACTTTCACTGCATACCTATTAATACGTGCTCCCATGAGATAGATGCAAATTAGTTCCCTAATAGACGCACAACAGATCTTTACGACACTGTAATCACAGCAGTAAGCTGATCCGTGTCCCGTGTCCCAAAGACAAACACATTGTGCCTTGCTGTTTGCGTTGTGTAAACTAGGTTTCTAGAAAGAGAAGTGGGTTACCATTTATTTCAAGCAATATCTTTATAGCAAATCAAACGCAAGCCATAATATGGTTTAGTAAGAATAATAATATCCAAAAGTACTTGCTTGCGTACGTTCTTGCACTTGCTTTTGGTTGTATTGTGATTTCTCTGAATTGTAGGCATGTTTTGAAAGGGAAGAAAGAATAAAGATGATCACGCTACAACCATCATTAATTCTATCAAGACTATTGCTAACAACAATCCAATAATACTGTCGGAACCTCTTCATTCAATACAGTATAAGCAGTAATTTCACTTTACCCGGTTTTTAGAATGACGATAGAAAGGGAAGTCGGTCTAAATCTAGCACACCCACAGGATGAAGGAAAATTGTCGTGTGGTGTGATTAGCGCAATATAATCTATGTATGCACTGCAAACATTGGCTGGTTGATGTTCATACTAATTTTCTTTTCCCTTCTTCTTACAAGTATATAATAAAGCTGACACATATTATGTGACATGAGTCATGTTTATTTTATTAAGATGACCACATAATGTTTAAATGCTAAATATGTTTTGTATTTACATTATTTTAACGATGTAAGCCCCCATTCATAACCATCCGTTTTGCTTGTTATTTAGAGAAGTTTAAAAACTGCAAGTGAACCATTGTTGATTCGTATCAATTTCATATTTACTAAGTTGCGAGTTTGTAAAATTTAATTGAGCTGTAGCATGCGTGGGTAATAGTAATAATTCATTTTGATTTAATATCTTCTTAGAAGGACAGTATAAACTACGTGTTTTGCTTTGCTTTTTTTTACAAAACATTGGCATATGGGAAGTGTAGAATGACATGCCGTGATTTTACGAAAACAATAATATGTGAAAAGGAGCCAGATTCGCCTTGGCTTAGCTGCTGCTTAATATAAAGTCCTTTTAGATGACAGACAGCTGCATACTGCTCTAGGTCAAGAAGACTTTCAAAACCACATTTTTCTTGGATTAAATAGAAACATTAGAAAACTATGGCATGAAAACGTTGAGAAAAATATTTTCATGAGAAGATCTTGTAGTCTTTTCTAGAAAGGATCAAACCTGATCGGTTCACGTCTGAGAAAACAGTGAAAACTCAAAATGCATTTTTGTTATAATACCTATTGTTATAATTTTTCATCTTCCTAAGGTAGCGGCTTTCAGAGGAACGAATTTTAAACTTTTTAATTCGATTAAAGGTCATTCGTTTCGTGATAAGGAAAATTAGTAAAATGGTTCTTGATAAAATATTTGAATTAAATTTTTGAAAGAGGATCTAAACGGAAAGTATAATTCATGTACATACCTATATACCAACTTTAAATTATCTTCCTGACTCATTCAATGAATAACTCATACTAGTAGTCCAAAGTAAAATCTGTCCTGATTCATTGTGTCCTAATAAACACTGAATTTTTGTACACGAATGATGTACACTCCGTACCTGCACCCGTGTATAATAAAAATTTGTAGAAATATGTATATATGTAGGACTGCATATATCATATATATTGTACACTATATAATCATTATGTATATAACCTAAAACGGAGGGGTAAAGCTAATAGAATTGAATATAACTTTTGCATTGGCAAAGCAAAAGCCAGTTATTACTGCTGAATACATGAATCAGGAATAAGTGGGACAACAACGGATACTTTTGACTGAAAGAAAAGGGAGCCGAGTTAGAAGATGAGCGAGCCAGTCGGCGAAAAGCAGTTAACTTTACTCGCCACAACAACATTATGATGATGACCAACTAAGGAACCAGGATACTTTGCTCATGTATATCATATCACTCTCATCATATTATCATCTTCAAAAGTTTTATGAAATCATGTGCATTAGCTAGGCTAGTAACAATTTATGTGTACGTAAGTATCTACACCTTCGAAAATACGATCACATATCGTATTACACTACCGAGAAGCTCTACTGGGTTTGAGATCCTGGGTAATCTGAAAGGAATTTGGTCGCTCCTTTAAGTCCTTCTAGCTGCTTGAATATTATCCCATAATCATCCCAACCAACACCATCAGTTCTCAGCAACTGCAAAAGTGTTACTAGCTTACAATGCAACCGTATTGCCTTTTCTACCCAGTGAGCCCGTACTTGATAGGTACGCACGAAGAACGAGAAATGAGGTATAACAAGAAATGAAAGAGTACAGCGTGAACTTACAAAGTATGCATTATGGCAATGAAAGAAGGAAAGCTGTTCTGTAGGTGTCCCGTTCCCGTAAGAAGTAGTAACCTGCTAGCAATAATAATAATGATGATCTGGGTATGGCAATGATTTCTTTTTGGAATGTGTGATGCCAAAGACGTCGTTTTCAAGCTATTCAGCAGGTGAGGCTGACTTTAGGACTCTCTCTACAAATAATATTTAATGTAAATTACCTACTGTATTGGCTTGTGTATGCATTATAGTAGTCAAGTTCTTCATAATGTATGATGTATTGCTTAAATATTTAATATTGTGACGAATTCAAAGGAGAATATATTTATGAACATTGTTACATGTATAATGCTTGCCTACACGCATAAACGAGCGGGCAGGAAGGTAACTTTTGTATTTAAAATAATTCATAAATGAGTGGAAAAGCCAAGGAAAGGTTCATATTTTCGTTTCATAAACCGATCAACTTGACATGATATATTGAAAGGTTAGAGCTCAGTCCCATTCCTCAGCTGAGGTGACAGGTGACCATATTTTTCTGTGGCATTGCTATTTGGTCTATTAAATCATTTTTATTCTTTCCTTTTTACTTTTAAAAATGGTAGTCTTGACTTGATACCACAGCACCCTTAAAACTACAAACTCATGCGGTTATTGACAATGTCTGCAGTTGACATTATATTTAGAAAATATTTTTAAACTCAGCTACTTGCATTTTATAAAAATGTACCTTCAAATAAAAATTCTACTTGGTACGACATATGAAATCCTTATCGTTATTGTATGGAGCCAAACCCGAAAGAATTCGGGTTCAACAGTGTCCGAATGATAATTATTTACAGGACCCATTAGCTCAATTATAAATTCCATTCACGACTTCAGGTACCGTAACATAAAATGAAATTCAGATTCGTTCGCGATACGTAATAACCAAATTGCATTTTTGTATTCGCTCTCCTGTTCAACTTTGCAACGGACTTGTTTTCGTACTCTGTCAGCTTATAGGAAGTCAATTCTTCTCTTGAGTGAACCTAGCAGATCCCGGGAAAATCATTGTAATTTTCAATTATTCCTTTCGCAAGCTCATATCACTTGCGAAAAAATGTGTTAATCCAAGACGAAGATTGAAGATTGGTTACACACAGCAGTATGCACTACGTTTTCATGATTAGCAAATTACTAATCAATGAAGACACGTCTCATTGTTGCTTTAAGCTTCAAATTTGCTTTTACGCATGTAGTAAATAATATGACGGTCTTTATGTACGTTTAATATTCAACTCAAAACATAATATTGCGAACAGCAGTACTCATCATCAGAACCCGTCAATGATAACGAATAACGATTCCATATCAAAATGAATAGATTTACTTTGATATCATAATATTTTAATTCAATTCCGTTTTTCAGTCGAGAACTTTGTATACAGCAAATCATCAATCTATCCACCATCTGTATGCATACATACATAATTCAGATTATAATACAGATTCAAGGTATGCATAAAGATTCTGTCTATTTTCCTTCTGTACATACATATTATACCTGTTTCTTCCTAAAGCTACCATATACAGCTTTGTATGAGTTTTTTTCACAAGAATGAAGAAGGAAAGCAGACGTCTCTACTGCCACTACTTTACACCTGTGATGATGATAGTAGTGGTGTGGTGGCAAAGAGCTAGTCAAAGAACTTGATTTAAGCAATGAAAAGCTTTTAATGTAGCCAAGCCGGACTAGAAAATACCGCAAAGCGCGGTCGTATCCGTAGGTGTCCACGTATGGTAGGTATACATTTATATTGTATTCTGTATTTCAAGTCAGTATAGTAGTTACAAATTCTTAAGGGACGAAAGCTGAAACTATACGGCTTCTCTTATGGCCCTACATGAAAGATTGAAGGGTTGGTTATTTAGTTGAGAGTGAAGAGGAGAATAACAATCAGTCACCAACATTCAGCTCGTTTCTACTACCACCATCATCAGCACTCATGAACAACTGTACATAATGTCTTGCTGGTTTTTACTCGCATTTTATTCACATTCTCAGTTTTCCTATTGCAACTTGCAACCCAACAGCCGTCCATCCCTTTTTTCCTTTGCATGCATAACTCTCACACATACAGGTTCACTCGTTGAGGTAACACTACTGCAAACGTAGGTATGTAAAAAGCAAGCAGGCAGTAGATAGATGTTTAGTTTAATCGTTTTGTTGTTTAATACAAAATACAGGTGGATCGATGAGTCTTTAATCCCTATGTAGTATGTATTCATATGGAAAGAAAGTACGCAACAAGTAGCAACAAGGGGATGAGGGATGGATGGCAATGATTATGATGGCTAGTGTTGTGCTGAACGGACATTCTGGCTCACTCATTCGTATACCATAAGAATAATTTCTTGTGGTTAATACCGTACAGGATGACAATGTGGACATTTGCTATTTCAGTATAGAGTTAAAATAATATTGCTAAAATGTTCATTAGTACATAGAGTTGAGGTAAAGTACAGGTAAGTCCTTTTTTAACTCTTCAGCAACAACAAGTTTACGAACATACCTGATACTCCTGAACAATAACCAACGAATATATACATCGAAGCTTATGATAAACGCGGAGCACTACTATCTCTAAGAAATGCCTAGTATGAAGCCAGTAACTTCTTCAAGCAACAATGCTACCTCGAGGCACCCCGTTGCAGTAAAGTATATATAAACCTATTAAAGAAGCGTATGAAGTACGTTACTTACCTGTATCATTGTTGTACTTTTCATTATTATTGGGGATGCATACATGTATGTACATATCAAAACGAAATATTGTTGTATATGGTAAGACAGACATATGCCTGCTTTTTTGTATTGTTGCACTATGTACGGTATTATCAACTTGTAAGATGTGAAGTTAAAGAAAGAGATTGAAACGAAACGCCTCCAACGATTTTCTTACCTGGCCAGGGAAGCGTCTAATCAGTCTACGTTAGGTCTTGTCGGAGTACATTCATCCTGCTCCTCATCGTAGCGGTTGTCGACGTGTGGTTCTTTTACACGTACATGTTACTGGCCAGGGCATTATCGCAGCAGTAATAATCATAATAATACAGGTATCGGGCAAAAAATAAGCAATGTGAAGCGTTGCGAATGCGATATACGGTGGATGTTTCTATTTCTGTACACGGATGTCAGTAAATGGCTTCCTGACAATTTCAATTAGGAATTCTTTTTTTGCCTTGTTAATTTTCAAGTGAAGTTAACGAAAGTCAGTACACTTTCGATGAGTACACGGATGTCAGTAAATGGCTTCCTGACAATTTCAATTAGGAATTCTTTTTTTGCCTTGTTAATTTTCAAGTGAAGTTAACGAAAGTCAGTATACTTTCGATGTGGAAAGAAAAAAATAATAACCGATTTTTTAAAGGAATGTAATAGTGTGTGTTTAACATACTTGTTTGTAAGTTTGAATTTTAGAGTGTGTTATTTCAAGGAAGTTAAAAGTTAAAGAGCTAATACCGGCAACACTACAATAATATTGTTTTGTGTTTAGTGCCAAACGTATGCAAATCAAGTACAACAATATGACAGAAGACATCGGTGAAGATTTTCCTGGATTTCTGTGATACTTTCTGGAATAAAATTCTTACGTCTTAAATTGAAATAATATTCAGAATTTATAAATTCATGTGAATGTGAGTTCTACAAAAGAAAGGGGTTGAAAGNTATTGTTTTGTGTTTAGTGCCAAACGTATGCAAATCAAGTACAACAATATGACAGAAGACATCGGTGAAGATTTTCCTGGATTTCTGTGATACTTTCTGGAATAAAATTCTTACGTCTTAAATTGAAATAATATTCAGAATTTATAAATTCATGTGAATGTGAGTTCTACAAAAGAAAGGGGTTGAAAGAGAAATAAGAGAAGAACAAGGTTTACTTGCCTTTTGTGTTGTATCTGTCGTGGTAAGATTTACACCGCATTTCGTTCACATATAAAGCGGAAGTATTTTACAGGTGGGCAGTGAAACAAGTGAATTTTTATATCTCGGATTTTATAATCAGACATGCGGAGAAGTGATTGCTCATAGGACTTGTGGAAACTTAGTTTTTAAAAGGTATGTAATAACAGCTTAAACAAGCTTAATGAATGTGATATTATCTCTTCGGTATCAACTTGTACGGACGTAAATATGTGGATGCATGCATACTTTTTTATACATTTAACTTCATATGATAAGGAATAAGGGACAATATTTGAAGGCGACAGTGCTTTTTTGAAGGAGACAGATAACAATGAAATATGCTTGAGTATTCTCTTCACATCCGTGTGTCGCTACAATGGAGAGCTGAAGTCGCATATAACAAAAAGAGTGGTAATAAATCAGTAGAAATATTTACCTGCGATATTAACAAAAAACCTTCTCGGAAGGGAAAGGTGGGAAAATAGAGTTTCTTTTTTGTTAAAAATAAAAGCGATTTATTTTTTGTAGATGCCACATACAAATGTAGGTATATACATAATGAACATCGTATACAAATACATATTATGTAGAAACTAGTAAGGGTACAATAAATGGAATACATATGTAAGTATGTGTTTTGGAATCCGTGTCGGCTCACTGGGTTGCTTCATTCAGTCAGTCCTAATCCAAAAATTATAATGGTATAGTACAGCAACTTATTCGAAGGTTTGTCTTTAAGTTCGTCGTGTAAAATTTAAGGTATTCAAACCTCATAAGTGTAAGGATAATGTTCGTATTTTGAAAGGAAAACCGCATATATTCAGGAAGTTTTATTTCTGGCTGCTATATACGTGATTGCTATTCGGATTTCACATGACCTGAATCAAACAAATATATACATAGAATACAAATCACGACACATAAAACCTTTCATTAACGTACATCCCAGATACTGCAAATATTTATTCACGTATGTGATGGAAAAGGGTCTTAAAGCTCTCACTCTCCAACTGAAGGAAAGAAAAAGTTCTTCAAGGCGATTTAAGTACACTTTGGACCTCTTTGCCTTGCAGAGTCAAGAAAGGGTCCCTAGCTATTTTGGTGCTAGCGTACCAAACGCGCATATTACAGACATATCTTAAAATGTATCTCGAAAAGAATGCACCCTTGAATGTTTTTTTAACTCAAAAATAATATATTTCATATCTACAGAACTAGAAACAGCAAAATTTTTATACGGGGAAAGCCCAATGTTGAATGTTGGAAAATGACAATTTCAGTCAGTGCTTTAATGTGACCGTTTATGATGATAGTCACCTTATTTAGGATAGTCAGTATTGCAATTTGTAAATATTTTACATGATTTTTTAACGAATGATGGTTATAGAAAATGCTTGCTGTAGGTATCGTTTCCAACAATAAGGGTAATAACCAAGATTTCATTTGTAGCATCATAATAATAAGCGTATAATACAGGTGGATCCAATTTGTGGTTATCATCCTACAAACAAAATTGTTCTCAGCGTCTAGTTTTCTGTCGTATCATTTTTTTCTGAGCCACAAAATACGACGTAATCATTCTGGTTACTTTGTCGTACCATATTGATGAATCAAGAATCTAGACCGTGTAAAGCGTTTTCATTCAGTTGGTATTTATTTTGAAATTTCAAAAAGAATAAGAGTAGATCAGACAGGATAGTTGAAATTACTATTACAAAATATTTGCTAACCAAAGCAAACATGATCCTACTACTTTAGTTAATGAAAAAGATTCTCAGAATTATTATTACATTGTAAATATGTAATATTATGATATGCTATTTCCAACCATTATTTATGACTATTACGGACGAGCTGATTGTTTATTTTTTATGATCGTCAAAAGATATATGTATACCTAGTATGCAGTGTGCAGCATATTATATTGCAGTTGGGATGTCACTGGAATTTTATAGTTATTTTGGGGATTCACTTAAGAAGAGGTGTAACGTTCAACGTTCTTTATAATGCCAGTACTATAATATAGTCATAATTCAGTTTAGATTTCAGGTATACTTTATATACAAGGGTTAATATGATTGGTGTGTTTAAGCAGGCGAATAACGAGAGGATTTCTACATGCATGCATGCCTCAGTGATTGATGACGATAATATACTGAGCTAATGCAAAACGAAATAGTACATTGAGTTGAAAGTATTTAATGGCATCTTCAATAATGACACTGCTTATGGTTGTATAAACATTTTTTTATTATCTCTACTCTGCCGTCAAATGTTTAATAGGAGTAAAATATATTTTTATATAAGAAAATCAGTCACTTGTGAAATTGCCTAGTTCTTAGTTTATTAGGCTTGTTCGAGCCAATAAGTACACTCAAATTTATTTTTATTGATTGTAATATTAATAAGAGAAAAATGACAAGAAGATACATTCATATTTCATACGAGAATCAGGAGAAATTGAATGATAATAGCAATTGCATTTGTCTAGTAAATAATGAACTTTTTGAGGTCATTCGGACAACATGAGTAGTTATATGAAATGACAGAGAATAAATAGGTAGATAAAGTAAAAAAATACAAGGATTTGTCAGGTGTACTTGAATGGTAGGGCAGAGCTCCACAATAAGACATCTATTTATACCCATTTTTGTATTGTTTCAATTTAATACAAAGACATTCCTCCTATTAAATCGTTACCATTATTAAACAGTTACCACCACGTATTTACTACGCTATTTCCAATCTGGATTGAAAAATTGGATGAGGCACTTTTTGTACAGTAATCCTACATTGTTGTCATCAAAGATGGAATGCAATTTAGTATCTGTATCGACATCTTTGTAAATTACTTGCACAGCGAGTTATAACAACAGCGCACGCACGCTGTGTGCTAGAGGTTTCAACTTGCCTATAGTACGAAAGTAAGAGACAAAAAAGTGCAATAAAAAAATAAGTAGATCTTAGAGAGACTTGTTAGATTTTTTATCCTTTTTCGTACCCTTCTCATCTTCGTTCTCGCTTCAGTGTTCGCTTTTTGTAGGCATACAAAAAAAAGAAATAAAATAAACTCAATAGCGGTTGTAAATTGTAGTTTGTGTTACACGGATTGTTAAAGTGAGAGATTCTCGGGAGCGCTGTCAAAAAATGTTGTTCCGACATCATCGACTGTCGTCTTCTTTAGCGATGTAGGAGACTTTTTTTGTATGCGTATCTCTAAAGAAAAATAGAATAGCAAGTTGCAAGTAGGGATTTCGTTATTTGTATACGTACTTTGTGGTAACAATTCGAAGGCACACAACAGACAATAGTAGAACATGCATGTGTGTGTGTGCTTAGTCTAGTGTATAGAGAAAATGAATAAGATACGTAGAATATCCCTTTGTTATTCGAAAGGACGCAATGGAAGAGTTAAAGATTTGGGTAAAATCGAGGTTTTCCTTTTTCTGCCAACGTAAACGCAATGACTGCGCAAGAGTGTTGTCAAGAAGGAAGAGTTAATCATGAAGAAGCACGTTTTCTGTTTTCCGTATGATGTATGTATCTCGCGTTATTGCCATACCTAACCCAATTCTTTAAAAGTGATTAGTTAACAAGATGTACCGTCTAGTAGAGATCTTAAATGTAAAGTGCATAAATATCATAAATAATAATATATATAGGCCTTTGCCAGTTATGCGTAAGAGCGAAGTTGGTCACTTCTGAGAAAAAGGGAAATTCAAGATACCACATGTAGATAATACAAGTTTGTAATCACCTTTTGAAACGGATACTAACACTGAATATAAAATATGCTAAGGTGGATGTTGTTCAAAGAGGTAATTTGAGTTCTAAAATAAGATTCTTCGGTGAGCGTACAAACGTGTAGAAAAAAATGTCAGAAAAGAGATCTTGAAGATTTGATTGATGGTCACCTCACCAGATATGCAATCAAACGGTATAGGACCTTGGCTTGTTTGATACAAATCTTTAAATATGTACATCGTTTTCAGTCTTCCCTTCGTTGTGACAATTTCCGAGATACAACGATTGAGCCGTAAAGTGCATTATTAATTTTACATTGATAAAAAAGGTACAACCCAATCGTATGGGACTTGGGATATCACTTGTTTAAAGTATTAAATGTCCACGTTTAACTCTACCTTTTGATCTTCATCCACGCTTTGGCAGCTCTAATAAGAGTTTACACTAATTATACTCACATCGCAGTACAATTGTTCAAGGTGGCAGTAAGGAAAAACCTTAAGAAACCTTGTTTATGCAAATTGGACGAGGTAATTGCTGTCACTGAAAAAAATGTGAACAAAAGCTCAAGTTAGTAAAAATGTAGGTAAAGGAAATTCGCAAACAGTCTTGCTACAATTTATTGGAATAAAAGAACTGTGGGAAATTTTATGCAACACTTGCGATTTTATATAGCTCAAAATGCATAATAGACTTTCAGTGTTCATATTTGCTCAGCACTGTGTGTCACAAGTTATGAACGTGTGGGACTGTGGGGCATATGAACTTTATAAAAAATAGTGTTAACACATATCATACAAATGCGTTTGGAAATATCAATTCGTTTTCTATCACGCAGACAATTTAATTGTTGGTCAGTTCATACATTATGAATATCTCTGTAGCATGTGCTTTATAATTACTTTTTGATTTTGACAACAGGGATTAACATGAAAATGTAAATTACGACATCTCATTTAAGAATTTACGAAGAATCATAATAAGCAATAAAGCAAAGGTAAAATTATTGTAACAATAATAAATTATACAATATGCAACTATTAAGTTATATTCCTCCTTCTTCCTTGATTTTGACTTTTCTGTAAGTTCAGTGAACATTGATTTATTTGTAATCTGGAAACCCGAAAACGTAGTGTAAATTCTGTTCGTACTGGTATTTATATCGCAAATTTAGTATGTATTCTGTTTTAATAAGTAATTAGAAATAACATTGCACTTTGAGCCCATCTAAAGTGAGTTATTTAAACATCGAACCCTATGCACAAGTTTACCGGTAAAGCCTTGTGGCAATAATGTCACTTAATAAGGGAGGACTAAACTAGTAGCTGTAATATACAAAGCGTTATAAAATATAATGCAGTAAAACACTTTTACAGCAATGTAAGGAGCATTTTTAACTATTGCAAATCGCAAAGTATTATTTTATTAATTTGCAATGCGTACGATGGTTCTCAATATCATACCCAAGCAAATCGAATCAAAGTCGCTCTTTACGGTACATATCTGTAGCAAAACATGCGTTTTAAATGCACGATTAACTTTTACGCGTAAAAAGTAAACATGTTGCATTGAATGCAAAATTATAGGATGATTAAATTAGCATTTGGCATAAGGCATAATATTAAATATATTATATAGAGTATTTCTTGGCATAATAAATTTGTACTTGTGTGTAACTTTAGTAAGAAATTCCCACAGCGATCGAACAAAATGATACGGATGAGCTCATGAATGAATGAATAGTAGTAAAAATTGTTGATGTTGGTTGTGCCAGTGCCACTGCAGCTCTATTATAGTACTGTTTCTCTGACCTCATATAATCAAAAGCATAATACACATGAATAATAGCACAAAATGCATGTAGCATGTGTTCATCCTCATGAGCATTACTTTAAGTGGGAAAGGAGTTTCTGTGTTTGAGAGAGACAGGGAACGAATATGATTATATATATAAGCCATATTGAATATTTTTTATTGGTATGGCTAAAGCAATGGGTGATGATGCATCCTAAGTACATATTTTGTACAAAAATATGTTAGTAGTGTACCGTAACACCATAATAATTAGCAGGTGAATATTTTTTAAACTGCACTAGCATGCGCTTAATGATTTCACGAAGGTTTATTTTTACGAGTGTAGCCTAACGCTCAAGCCCGTTTTTTCTTAGATTAGCATTTTTTGGATGTAAGTATCAATGGCGTTAATAAAAATAAACAAGCAATTGAAATGAAAATGGAAAGCTTGAAATGAAACTGTTTTAACAGCTTGATAAAAAATGGCACGAGCGAAAATGAAGACATGCCATGTTTTTCTTAAGTAGTTTTGCATGGACTAAGTGGAATCGGATGACAATGATTGAAATACCAAATAGCAGTTTTAGTTGCACGCTAAAAACCTATGGTTAGTAAAAAATTACTTCCATTAAAGTAATTTATTATTCATGTAATATTTAATCACGCATATCACCATTAACAGTGCTTGCTTGCTTTTATCAATGAACATCTTGAACTCTGAGAGCGATCCAAGGTAGATTAGTGTATCACATCCGTCTTCAAAAAATACATCCATACACATGAGCTGAAAATATTCTACATACCAATATACTATTTAACTTAAACACTTTGAGGAACAGGAAGGAAGTGAAGTGTTTTACGCATGCTGCACTTACTTTCCTACAATATAACGAAATGCCGATTTTCACTTACAGAAAGGAGTTCTAAAAGTTATTACGTTACCAGATTGTTCACCTGCTTGATCGTCGTTTATGTCGCTGGCAAAAAATGTGATTGTACATATACTTTGATGAACACGATATTATTATCATATAGTTTATCTATTGTCCACACGCAGCAGTAGGTGTACTCCCTGCCATGCCATTATATCTGAGGTGACTTTGCAAAACTTCTTTTTGCAATTTAAAACATTAAAATTCTACGCCTGCATTGAAAATCGTTTAGCGGTACTTTTCTGTAATGTCCAGTACATTCATTCAGTTACAATGTCACAATTGTTCGAGGAAGAGGGATAATCTACAGTGTAGATTCTACACTGGTATCTGTGTCCGTGGTCAGATAAAGTTACCCTAAATCCTTCTTATAAATCGGTATTTTACAAAAATCTAAAACTTTGCGGTCTCGTGGCCCACCTACCAATGTAGGTTCATTTTCTATTTTTGCAGTTACGTAAGTCAGTCATCAGTTTAAGAAAAAAATGATGGGACATGAGGTATTATTAAGATGGTCATTTTTATTTCATCACACAAAAAATGCCAGTGCAACTGTAAGTCTACATATATACATTACATCAAGCGTTTCGTTGTTGAAGCCACTGTATAGTCTACCGAGCTTAATATACGGCAAATAGTAAGAAGATAGCGGTACCTCTACAGTGCTGATGATGAGTTTATAAGGCCCGACATTCATCGTATGTTAAATTGATGTGTATGAAGCAGTAGTCCTTCTGTCGTGTTTTAAATGATCTCACTTTTGAGCTATGCAGCAGTATCTAATGTCCTCCGTGTGCAACGAAGAGCATCCAAACATGTCACTTCTTTCTTACTTTGTAAAGTACATCGTTTAAGGGATGAAAATAACAGCAGTGGGTAATTGGTTTGATTGTTCTAAAGCTTCTTCTCTACCTTCCTTTTTATATAAGAATTATGGAAGTTCGTTTCTGGTATGGTTTGTTCAGGATGGTATAGCTGAACTCAACCCAATTTAACAATCTGCAACCAAGAAAGCTGACAAGTCCATCCTACGTACGTACGATAACGTAATCTATAGAAAAAAATTTAAGCAAAAGTTAGTTTTAGGCATGCAAACATTGTAAGCAGGGGAGGTCATCCTGGTACTCTCACTGGTACTGGTAGTTGTAATCTCACTTCTACTAACAGATTATACAACCCTGCTGGCTTTACACCTATCTACAGAGGACACCAGTACCACATCATCGCGAATAATAGTCAAACCGGAGCCATTAAAATGTGGCGAAATCAAACCAGACTCAAAAATCTTTCTTCGTAGTTTTTCGTTGTCCTTCTCGTCAACTACGACTTACCTTCTTATTCATTTCAGGCTAAGAACCGTACCAAAAGCTTGTCAAGTAAGTTTGGAGAAAAAAGAACAAGATGAGAACAAACCGAAGAGCGGAGTTGAGAGAAGGCGTTTTGCATACAGAATTAATGTATTATTTAAAAAACGTTTTCACATTCGCCAAGTGATTGGGAGACTGTAAGATATTATGATCCTCGTCACAAGCAAAAATATGTTAGTTATCCAATTCACATCTTGTGTCGGGAGGTATGCAGGCTGGCTGCCATAATCATGCTGTTATCATGTAGTGTAAGCCGTTGTTCCCTTTTGTACTTAAACAATAATAGCGTATCCGTGTGTGCAGCCGTAACTGATGTTTTCTCGGAAGATATGTGTGTAAATGGTAAATGCTAACTAAAAAGTTGTAGTGCCAAGGCTTTCTCACACAAGCTTGTACGTAAGAAAAAATGCCGTTGTGTTTGGGAATGACGATATTTGGTACCCATTTCATTCACTCGAGGAGAGCCAGAGAGTAATTAGCATATCACTAACTCGACTGATTGAAGTTGTAGGATTCTTGTTTATCATGTACAAAGTGTCGAGTAAGAAGGGAAGAAAATATTATTCAAGTTCAATTGGCACTTTGTATGGTATGTGCAGTTAGAAGCTACTCACTACAAAGATGGAAATAAAAAATATCGGGTAGTCCATTGTATATAGCCGCATATGCAAGGAAACTGCTAATATAACGGACAATAGAGGCAACAGTATGCACTGTCCTCTCAAATTGGTAGCTGGTATTACCACACAAGGATGGATTTTGAATAAAATATTAGCTCATCTGTCAATATAATAAATGATCAATTATAACACAAGTACGCAGATCAATGTTTATAGAAAACGCATGACAAAAGCTAAATATCCAACTCATTCTCCTTTTGTATGGACCAGTTAGTCTGAGCATCGATAGTGAACTTTCTCTAACAATAAGATGTACCGCTACAATTTTTTTTCAAGAGATGTATATTAAATTACACAACTAATCTAGAAAAGTTGCTAGCGTATTTACCCAAGGGAGTAGGAATGTGAATTACCCACCACTACTTCACTAAAATAATGATTAATGCTGATAGAATTAAAATGTGCAAACCCACAGTGTTTTCAAAAAACAAATGAAGGAAACCTTTTGAATGCGACATATTACTAATATGGTTGACAATCAAATGTACCACCCACGCAAAATTCAGTGTATTCGAATGTGCTAAACACCTCTGCGTCCGCCCCATTACATCCCAGTTAAATTCCCTATTGATAAATTCGTTCACACTTTACTAGTAAATTTGCAAGCAGGGAGAATACATAATAAATACATTAAAAATGACTTAAGTAAAAACTAACAACTTGCTGTTTACGAAACACGTACTGACAGACGACGATGTTTTAATAGAAAAGGGTGTTAACTTTTTTTATCAAAACTAAATCAAGATGGCATAAATATGCCGGTCCTATAATTTACTAACATTCGACAAAGAATGATAATACTACAAATGCTGTAGCAAATACCCTAGTTTTAAAATAGGAAGACATTATTTGAGGAGGTAGAAAGAGCTGCTACATTTTCTGTGATACACATTCTCTCCATAAATTATGTAAAATGTGTTTGCTCCTTGGATCCGTCATAAAAAGAGAATACGGTAACAGGAACATTTTGCGGTGGTGGTGGCTGTGACTAAAACAGTGTTCATTCATATGAGAAGGTCAACGGTCTGAACTGACCCCATTGTTGTTCTCCAAATCTATCTCTGTGGTGGTCAAACAGCTTTTGACTTGAATCTGTGTGTGCACTGGCACTAGTAGTAGGAGCAATCAAACGTTTCTTTTACTATATTATGCTGCATGCGTAAGTTCTATACAATGTAAACGAATGGGATTTTTATATTCATCAACTATGTCGGTATGATCATCCTTCTCCTCCTCTCATCGTCATCACTTTTTGTAAAGTCGTCCCAAACCTGGTTTTTTATACTCTCCTATTTCTTTATTCTCTTTTGTTGTGGTTTAGCCTTTAAGTTGTAAAGTAAGGTGAACCGATGATACTACTATTAATAATAGCGATGATCCCACATCACATATCCTAGCTGTATCTTCAAGAATGTCTGGTAAAGACGTTGTGTTAGTGGATATGTAGAATGAGGTATTTCCAATTTTGCTGGCCAATGATGGTAGCGGTATATAGTAGCAGTAGCATATTTGTTTGAAAATCTGCATGCAACCTGCAAAATTATCTGTACCTTATCGTCATCACGAATGATGATGATTGACGAGACGATGACGGTCCTTTCGGTTGGTATCCGTGAAAAGGTTGAGGAAAGGACACACGAAATGTGTAGGTACCTTAGGTATGAGCTAATATTTCGTTTCCTTTTTCAAACATTTTGTATTTATATTGGTGATGCTCAATCCTCTGTTCGGTTGCAATAATTTAGAATGCATTGGCATTCCATCAATTATTATAAAGTCAAAGGAACAACAATGAAAGTGCAAAATTGTAAATCTGCAAAATGTTTATTGATATGAGTAAGGTAAGGTAGGATAAAATTTTATTCAAAATACTCGATGTACAACTAAAACAGCTACTCAGTGGTACTCGCTGACTTTGTTCGCATTCAATTCCTGGAATGGAATCCGGCCGAACCGGACCACATTTCGGTACTTCTAGTTTTTTTACGACGGGGTTATTCATTGATATGCTAAAAGCCTTGAACATTAAAAATTCTTGCTTCATCATACACATGTAATGTGGTTCATGTTTCAACCACAGTATTAAGCTGCCTGGTCGGCTAGTACATGTACCTGCGAAAAATTTAAATGCATGGATGATTGTAGGATTCGGGGATAGGCGAACCTAAGACAATTAGGATCATCATCATCCTCTTCATAAAAGGTGAAGGTTGTTGTCTGTCTTGCCCCTAAAATTGTGGTGCTTGCTGCTTGACGTTCAAGAGACGATACAATAACTTGATAAAAAATCCTTTAAAAGTCGGTTAAATGTTTACTTTTATATCGGTACTTTTCTTGTTTGCATATATACACACAGTTCTACGGTACATTGGGCAATTTTGATAATGGTTGATTAGCAAATTTTTATGGCTAATGCAATGTATAGGTTATACATGTTATTCGCTAAAAAGATTTGATGGGTTACATCATATATGTGTTATTTCATATAAAACTCATTTCATTTCTATTTGGCACTACTTTCCAATGAAGATGAAACTGGGATGTTCATTCCTATATGGTGTAAGGGGATGCATTGCATGCCAAAATGAACGTGTTTGACCATGATGGTGTTGTGTAAGACGTGTAAATAGGGATATCTCTTCTTCAAATAATTCGTTATCATTATAACAACCTATTTCTAAGTCTAAACAGAAACTTGTACAAATCAACTTTCTTCAAATTATATACGTAATTGTTCACCAAAACACTACGGTCAGTTTATACTTGGTTAATTGGTGTAACTGCCTATTTTATTATATGAGCTTAGTTTGTTTGTTGGTAAAGAAGCCATCAAAAATTCATATATCAACAATGAGCACCAACCACCACCTTCCGGACTTTATATGCTGGCATCTTTCCTCTGTCGATTTTTTGACGAGCTGCCAGAAGCGGAATTGATATGTATATTCTGATTGCAAATATTATATGGTACGACTGTTACAAAGAAATAAGTTGTTACACTGATTGATTATTATCAGTAAAAAGTACATGCTAAAAGACTTATAAATGCTCGTATGTAAATGTTATGTACATTAGATGTAGGGGCTTAAAAGACCGTCTGCTCTAAATACCTGAATAACAGGATGCAGATTTAATGAATTATATAATCGTCTGAAACGATGAAGAAAAGTTGGCCATTTTTTGTTGCACCTGACTGACTCAATCATAGATCATATAAAATCCACGTCCGTCCGTACATACTTGATACTATAAATATTTATGTAATTCATTATTTGCTTTCATGATTTTAATGTGTCATTTTAATTTTAGATGAGGTCCTCGTGGAGGACACCAGCAACGTACGTTGCTGCCGCGTGCACCATTTTAATAACATTGGTCAATTCTCAGGTAAGATTTAAGATGAGATTTAGTTGGTACATTTGAAAGATAAGTGTGAACAAACTAAAATGAATTATTTCGTTTCGTTTTGCAGGACCCTCCTCCTTTATTTCAGTGCCCAAACGGTAAGATTATACACTTTCTGTTTCTTGAATTGTCAAGCTTTTAGATAACAGTGTTAAAATTTCAACGATATGGATTTACAAACAAGTATTTTGCCGGGGGTATATCAGTAAAAGAAAGTTCTCTCGCCAGTAATAGGTTGACATAACCAGCATTTGTAACACCCAAACTTATCGCATAATCATGATAAGGCTGAGTAAAACCTTTCAGCGTTTTGATCAGTTTTCGATGTCCACATGTGTACGTGACTTTATGGCTCTATAACTCCACTATTGTAATGTCTCATTTTCATTGATTTCTTCACCAACACAAATATTAAAAATTACCACAACGAATGATTACGCCATTACACAGTGTGAACAACATGAAATGATGCATTTAACGCAAACCAATATGCATACCTAACCCCAAACGGTGGATTTGTAGAATGGAATTCTTTTAAACATTTATAGATGAAAGACATGAGTTTTTAAAAGTAATTACTGAGATTTTATAATGCAATATGCTAAGCCTTTGATAAATTAGATGCAATAGTGGTTTGTTGCTGACAGCCAGTGTCAGTCCCTATTCATCATCATCACGATTCCATTGTGTTGAGTTTTCTCTTTCAGCAGATTATTTCAATTTTCAATGCGGTTAACGGATAGAAGAAAATTGCATTTTTTGTTTAAACTTTCATGCTAAGATGTAAAAGTCAAGTTTTATGAGCCAATAATAGCTCATCGTTCTACGTGTAAATATGCAATGTCTATTTTAAACTTTCTTTGGTCTAAGAGAACTAAAACAGGTATGGTACGATATGTAAAATACAAAGTAAAGTACTATGTCACTGTATTTACAAATACAAACATCAACATTTATGAATGCTTGTAAGTACATATATGTACATTAGGAAGGATGAAAGGAATGTACCTATGCATAGATAGGTAAATCTAATCCCACTACCTAATCACGATATTGATATTGATCGGGGTTAACAGTCTCCGACATTCAACACTTGAAGAGGAGATACTAGGGACAACCTACAAATACATTAATAGACAAATATATAAAATATCTGTTTTTTATTTAAACAACAATATCTTTTACAAAAACAAGGAAGAATCACTGGCTGTTATGTCATTCTGTGTACAAATGTCCATATGTATATTTATGTTACTGGAGACACACACATTATATTTTTTACATTTTCTAGCCTACATTAAAGGTACATTTTTGTACTTAAAGGTACAGTCTTAAAAGTAATAATCCACATTTTTCGCTTTTTCAGTGGTTATTTATTTTGATTCTAACCCAACCTTTGATTCAAGTTTTAGATATACATACTTTGTTTTATGTGTATATGTTATGTATGTATGTGTATATGTGTTATGTATGTGTACATATGTACTATGTTTTAGTAATATATTAGCATATCTTAGTAATTTAAAATTTCTTGAGCTTCATAAAATGGCACTTTTCTCCTGGCACCAACTTGATTCTTTGTATTCATATAATGTTAAAATGATCTGAGAAATAGGCTAAAATGCCTAAATGTAAGTGCACAAATAAATGATACTTCATTGTCATCGTCAATGTGCCAGTGGGTCGCTTGCACTAGCTTTTGTTTGCGAGATCATGCTTTAGATTGTCAATTGTAGAAGAGGCTGACTGAGTTTCATAAAAATTTTGTCTGTAATAGAAAATAAAGCTAGTGACATATCATTGACCATATCGAATTTAAAAATGCTCATCGTTAAAGTGTTTATGCAGAATGTTGGTATTGTTGTGCAGAATGCAAAAATCTCACAAAACAGTATATAATATATTCATCCAGCTAACGCCTTTACGAGTCAAGAAACAGGACTGCGACATTATTTTAAACGACACAATGTTTGGTGGTCAGTGACAAGTACATACAACCCATTTTGATTTTTCAAACCTTCATAGAAAAAGCATACACTGCTATTTTCCTTCGGGCATTGTCATAACCTCCTTTATCTTGATAGCCAAGGCTAATTCAAAAGATTAAGTCGAATGACTCTTTCTGTCCAAAAGACTCTATCTTTGCAAATGTAATAGACTTTGCTGTTACAAGAAACACGGGGATCGATTCTTATTCCTAAAAGTTAACTTTATGCTCTATTTTTTGCATTTCTCTATTGTTATACAAATATGCAAGAGCAAAGACGTTTGCTACCCGATCGTTGTTAAGTTTCTCACGTTGGAACTATTATAAAGTGCTGAAAGAATCTAGTCGAACGCAGAAACTATGCCCTTAACAATGAAAGTGTCTCTTGTACTATACCCCTTATTAAACACATTTTCAACGCAAAGTATCGTTTGCCGTTTTAAACGAAAATCATTTTATATATAGCTTGAAATAATAGTAATAACATTAAGATTGATAAGTTAATGGCAGTAAAGATTTTATTGTAGCAGGTAGAATATTAGGCAACCAGGCTTCATAAATACATTATACACAGTGGGAAAACGTACACAGACGAAGCATGATTAAAAAATAATGAAGTGAAATTAGCTCACTTTGAGAATAATGTATTTGTGCTGAGTTCGGTCTAACATTCATTGAATTAAAATTGATAAATAACGTGTTTCCTTATGGTTTATGGTGGTTTATCATTTGTAGTATAGGAATGCAACGCATGGGATAATACTTGGAGAAGCCTGCAGTCCGTAAGGTGTTCAGTGAACACTTACTAGTAGGCAGATAAGTTTGTATTGCACAGAAAGGATTAATAAAATGACATGATGCATGCATATCATCTAAACTTGTTAATATTTTACTCATTTTAAGCTGCGGTTTGAGTATTTTTCATTGAAAACTAATGTTAAGCTATAAACAGGATGCATAATATCTTGATACAGAAAACCTTGGCACTTCATTAGACTCATGTGTAGACAACACCCTTTATCTTGTAATCCGTCTGCACAGTCGTTGCAGGATAGAGATGATGTGATGAATGATTATTCAATCGAGTAAGGAAAAATGTTCATTAAGGAGTTAAATAGTTTTATGATGTTTTATAATCATTAAATTTAATATCCACATTTAATGTCAATGGGAATTCTTTCATTTAGGATATAAAAAATAATACCATTTATTTAACCCAAAATGATTGATAAATTGGCTCGGTATTCGTTGGCACTTTACTCTATACTTACCTATTGGTAGGGATTGAAGTGGCTGATTTTACATTTTTCAATAATCAGAGGCAAAACCACATAAATAATCCTCCTCCTGGTATCTTGCAATTTGCAAAACGCTTGTGTCCAATTAAAAGGCATTGTAATTCCACCGTACTCATTATTATTGCTAGGAAAAGGTCAATAGCGCAATTGAAATTTATTTTTCTCTCAGGGTGTGTGCTCATTATTAAGCGTATATGTCACACGTGCATGCTATTAGAAACGCAACTACTGCAATACTTGTGGCGACCAACCTCACCTCGCCTGGATAATTTTTAAAGAAAGAATTTTTTAGTCTGCATTCATCATTGAATCATTTAAAAAATGACCATTGTTTTCTGAAGCAATTTAGTCCTATTTTTATATGAGATATGAATATATATGAATGGCTCTAATGCTGCCGTTAAATGGGTGTAGATATATGAGCATCTAAAAGATAGAAGGGACATTGGAAAATATATCACCTAACGCACTAAATCGCTTCCTTGTTCCAAAAAATAAGTGTAGTGTATCTCAAATCCTAAGTTTGCCGTGTCTTATAATTTAATGTTACCATACCTTATCACGTTGACTCATGCATATAAGCGCATATTTTGATAATTTAAATAATAAAAATGTGAATGATTATTTGTACGAGTCGTCTTATCCGCCAATGCCTCCGTTGGATTTCAAGGTTTGATGTTTTATCCTTTTCTGATCAGTACAAGCTTGTATTTTTGCGTCAGTTCAGTTTTCATTCAAGGGTGTGGCCTGATTTCCGTGTGATATGGTTGCGGTGAATTTGGTTATTACATACTACACTGTGAATTCATTTATGCATGTCGCTGTAAAATTCTTTACGTCAAGTAAGTGCAAGTGAAATTTTATACAAAGCACATTCCATCTTCGCAAGCCGAAGGAGTACCGTTCGTTTCACCTTCTTTTTGAGCTACATGTAAATACACGATTTAAAGGTAATTGTCAATCCTCATCATCATAGCTATTTTGAGACTATTGTTATGACTCATTACATCTTGTAAGAGAACTGTAGTTATCTGTCTATCATATAGAATTTTTACAATCCTGTGATAGTATATAATGCACAATAAGATACTAGAACATTAGCACTCCTACATACGTGTATACTCGTATAAGTGCATTAATACTTTCCTTTTCAACAATTCGCATTCCTTCTTGGTATCTTTTAGTACCATTAGGATTGTCAAATCAAATCTGAATTTACTATAATTGACTGTACCACCACCTATGATGATACAGATCACAAGATACTCACATTCAATTCAATTCAGTTCCCTTAAACTTACATGAAAGATTCAGATTTTAGTGCCTTCATGCTTTACTGATTCGTGATTTGGCCATGGTCATATGGCTTATAAATGTCATATATGTTTATTTTTGCAAATTGATTGTCTATCAGATACTAAGATTTGTGAACCTGGCTTAGTTTTAAAGGAATTTTTTCTCGTTGTGTATTCTACAATTATGTATTGTATGTGCTGCAGGGATAATAATGATTTACAAAAAAGGAGCTGCTATTCACAAGAAAATTAGTGTATCACAGATTGTCATTTGATCAGGAAGGCTTTTAGTCATGTATCATGATCATATGCGTCGTTGTCTTTTACTAACAGCGCATTACAACTTTAAGGGGATGAGTGGACAATTCTCTTTGTTAAAGGAATTGAGGCAATATTAGGTATTTAGGACCGTGACTCGTTTCTTCTACCAAAATGGAGCATTGACGGCTGCCTCCTCATCGTTGCTATTTCATTTGAAAATTACAAGTTGTATGCTAGCCAGTGGTTGTGTACCTATAGATTATATGAGCAATGTTGTATGTTGACTTTTACTGTAATCAAACTTGCTTACTTGTTTTTGTTTATGCGTGATCAACTAATACTAATATCAGTCTACCAATATGGTACCGGTCTTTCATCTTGTAAACTACGTTGATGATGATACGACTAAACCAGTAAGAAACTATTATTTTACGTACAAGCATAGGTGCTGTAATGGCTTCAAATACTTTTTTTTCGTTTTGTAGCACGTATCTACATCATATGTCGTCATTCACTTGGCTTTTATTCTTGATTTCAATTCTGATGGCCATATGCATGTGCTAAGAATTTACCAAAGAGCTATTGCAGTACTGCAATTGACTTTTGCAAGTTAAAAACGAAATGCAATCAATACATATTATTTCCCTGATATAGGTTGGTACTTTGTACTTTGATCACTTTGATGGCAGTAGAGAATATTGTACTACTGCTTCTACTCAATGATAGGCTTTACTTAAAGAGACTTAACAAGCAAACATGGTTTAAACTAACATACATCAGTAACAGTATTAAAAATTACTGTTGTTAGCGATAATGGCAATGATGGGCTTGATGATGATGAAGGCGATACTGATTGCAAGTAATACAACAAGTTTTGTTGCACTTCATACTGGTTACCTTCATGATGGGGTAAAGCAGCAACGTGAATGAAATGCAGCAAGATGCAACAGTATGTGAGAATCAGCTTTATTGTAGATGTCCACACATTGTTGCAAGTTCGCATTTTGTCATATATTAGTATTGTGTAGTACAGGTGTTTAGGTAGGGATATGAAAAAATGGGTTTGAGGGTGTATGCATGTATATTGTCTTGTTTGTGTTGATTTTTTTGACGGTGCACACAAAGAGCAGTTTTTAGTCGAAAGAAGATATGAAAAGAAGGCATTCATGGTTCTACTGGTCGCTGATGTTTCAACAAACATTGATGCTCGACAAATATGCATATCCTGAATGATCGTGTGGTACACTTTTTTCTTTTCTTTAATGCTATGATGATTATGATGATGATGCATTCGATTTGTTGGCACATGCATAAACCCAGCAGACGTCTCTCTCATTGTGTTGTATCATCATGTTATCATCATCGTCGTCGTTTGCGTCGTCGTCATTCATTCATGTTATTATTACTGAGGACCCACATGCAAATGCCAAAAGCTACATTTTTACAAGTTAGCCCACTTTTTTTGTAAAAAAATTCAACAATGTATGCCTCGTAATATTGCAGGCAGTGCATTGAATTTTCACAGTCAAACAATGAGAAATGAACGGACGAACGATTTGTGTTTGGTTCTATGCATGTCTAGAAAATAATATATGTTTGCGTTTAAGATTCAGTGGGATTTCTTACTTGAATTTTATTCTCTTGGCTTGACTGACTTATTACTTAAAAATACTTTCGTTGGGAAGGAAAGAAGAAGACCAAGACCTAGACTGGCCAATCTCATAAAATAATAATAATAATAGTTATGATTTAAGCTGGCAGGCAAATACAACCTACCAATCTTCTCCTGGTGCATTACACGACTACTATACTTAAGCGTGGTCACTCTAGTCACTGTTAAATGCAGTTGAGTCCTTTGCAGTTAAAATACTAGTAAAAAGTGTTAAATCAGGTAAAGTAAACTGACCACTACCGTTGCAGAGCTGTTAACTTATTAAAATGACATGGCATGAACACAGACAAACACGATGGCAATTCTTTTTTAAAGCCTTGATTTGTTTTCTTGTTAGTTAGCATCATCAAATTGTGACTCTATGTAAGCCTATATTAAAAAACCGGAAAATGTAAATCAGGTAGACAGTCAACTTCGTAATAAAATTGCTATCACGAGACTGTCAAATCAGATTCATGAATACATTCTTGATTTTCGACAAATTAGTCATAATTTTAGCTTATCACAAAAAATAGGGATGTTGTTGATGAGGGCTATTGATTTGGCAAATAAAAGTAAAATTGACCTTCTTGGTACACAGGAAAATTAGTAGAAAGGGAAAAGACGGGAAAATAAAATGTGAAGAAGAAAAAAGATTATTGCCAATTGTGAATTTCTGTCTGAGTAGAAAGATTTGAATTGATGAATAGCTAAAAACAATCTGCAAAAAGTGCTATCTAAAATGTGAGAAAATCAGGTTGACATTGATATCATGAGAACTGTTTTGAAACTACGTCAAAAAGGTTAATCACATCATTTTTTATCAAATTAATTTTGTACAACGGAAAGCTAAATTTGCACCACTGCGAACAATATACACTGCTTCTGCCTGTCTGTATGACAAACTAGTTGGCATACGCTAACTACGGCTGGATCATAGCACTAGAACATGTGAACAAGCGAAACCTACAAAATGAGGAAGGAAGTATATTATCGTCACTACTACTATCGTCATAAGGGATGCGACAAGGCGAAATGTGGGTAAGACAAAAAGGGCGAAACACTTGAAGATATGTCGAAATGAATGAGCAATTTTACTGTAGACTTTTGTGTAAAAGTGACTGAGAACTTGAAGATGAGAGTGATCATCATTGCCATCATCACTTTTATTTGCGATTTATATACCTTTGTGGGTATTCATTCATATTATTACCGTCATTATTGTGTGAACCTACAGCGGCTTAGCTAAAAGCAAAAGGGAAACGAGAAAAAAACGACAACGCAAGTAATAAATAAAACTGATCTCAATCTGCTGCCTCCTGAAGCATAATGCACACTATTCTTGCATGCTATATGCAATGAAGTATTGTTTCAACTGCATTGTGTGGTTATGATTGTACATTTATACAAGTACAGATACAAGTCTGAACACTCACACAAGGAATGCTATTTGTCGTGTCTAAGTAAAGAATAAAATATAAAAAACAAAATAATTAAAACAGGTAGGTACATGCACCTGTGCGTCCGACGATGTACAGACTCATCACTGCGTAGGTACATGCCTCATACCATCACCAACTTCCTTTTCACTATCACGGCCTCATGCAATAAACTTTTTGTGAAGATTAAAACCAGAATCTTACGGAAGAAGATTTGCCTCCCATTCCCCCTCCTTTCTTTGAAACAAGATGTTTCGATTACCCTTTGGCCATATTTGTGTTCAAACTAGACTTGATATAAAAAGTAGAAGTATACTTCAGTAGGTTGTAGGGTAGGTAGGTACAATATCCCTGTATAAGATTCAAAATATTGCAGACACTTGTATAAAGCACAAAACATTATTAATATGAGGCAAGTTTCCCTAAAAACTGTGCAGGCATATTGGTAGACTGGGTAGGTCAGTCTTTGATCAATCCACTTACATTTTTCGCTGCTTCATCAAACATTGTCATCACACTGTGTGCACATGCATTTTATTTCTATCTCTTTCTCGACACACGCACTTTTGTCTAGCAAGAAACAACCGTACGATTACCATTGAAATATTTTAGCAAACCCATTCAATTGCAAACGAAAGGAAACTCGCATCTCACCAAAGGTCGTGCTTATCAACTTAACAGTACTTAATTCCAATAACGTAGAGTGTACATAGGAATCCTCATATCAATAATAATCTTTGCATGCATGCAATATTGTACACGTAGTTCGCATATCGTGAATATAAACGGACATAATTTGAGTGTGTAGTAGAGCCATAGGCACGTATGCAATATTCTTCAGACTTGCCCTTAAGGAGCAATTCATACATATTTTCCAAACAGGCAGATTTAGTGCCTCAGAGCCTTC
>JAHZMV010001745.1:0-19527 GCA_027743765.1 Coecobrya sp. COE2
AAAATATGTACAAAATATCCATAAAAATTCAGGTAAAATATACGTTAACTTAATATATTCTACGTACTTTGTTTCTTGATGTTTTGTGGAGAGGGGTACACAATTATAACTTACAAAAATATTTTACTATATAACATGCTAATATTCAGGTTAAGAGTGTGAATGTCGCGTTTTATACAAAATATCATATATCTATTGTATTGCAAACTGCACAGGACTTTTTCTAAATTTTGTTTTTCTACTTGTCTGAATGAATGTAAAAATACCTAGTTAAGTAATTTCACTTACTGCATGTTAATTGGCCATGAAAATTTCCTGTGCATTGCATGTTAAATACTGCTGTCAATGTGGATGATGAAAGGTGCTAGAGCAGAAGAATGTTGGGTGATAAAGATGATGAGAAAGTTATTGTTTAGCTTTATATTTGCTCGCTTGTAACTACTATCGTACTTCGAGTTTTATCGATTTTACTTTCATCTTTATTATTATGTGATGATGTGATTATGAGAAAGATACCTATATAAATTATATTTTATGTGTGTGATGATAAATTAAGGTTTTTAAACCACATTTGCCAAAAATACGACGTGTTAAAGAGTTCATGAGGAAAATAAAATGAATGTTCAAAAAGTATATATAAATGACAGCTTTTGTGTGTGAATTTTTATTGGCATACTTGCTCTGATTGATTATTTGCATTTTATACACACTGAAGTAATAAGCCCATTAGGTATCTTTATTTGTTTTTAATAAGAACTTATTCTCTCTTCACCCCGCTGTATTTGAATTTATGAAAAAGATGTTTTTTAATTTGTAGGAATTCCCTGTACAGCATGATAAAATAATTGGGCCTTCTTAGAAAGAATAAATTGCATCAACACCTCTAAAATTATATTTACCCAGGCACTAACCGTGAAATGCAGCAACAATGCAATTCTGCAAGTTTGTATGCTTTCAATGTATTTATGCACTGCAGATTTCTAAGTATCCATTGTATTTTTTCATTGAAACAAACGAACATCATATTATGCATATTTTTAAATCTTGTGTAGAAACTACAATATGGGTGGACACCAGCGGACTAACTTTACGAACCAACCACAACACTTTAATTAAAGCAATTATAGAACAGGTTTATAACTATGATGAATACTGATGAATGCATTGTTAGAAATATATACATAGTTTACTTTGATGAGAGCCTATTAATAGTATAGGTTACGTTTCCTATGTCTAGATACATTCCTACTCCAACGGTTTAATCAAACCATAAAATCAATGTTTCTACACTAATTAGACATTATGTAGCACAATAGAATTCTGAAATAATGGCATTTAGCAGAATTTGCAAAAAAAAAATATTTTTGCTAATACGTAACTGGTTTTATTGCTTTATTTGCTTTACGTATCGGTATTCTAAAATGATCAAACATTTTTACATTTCTCCAAAATATTTAACTTTTAGTACTCAACCTGCTTATTCGATCTTTATCAGCATCATTCAGTGCGCATGTTATTTTAATTAATTGTTTAGAATACGCAAATTATACCATAAATTATATTTATTTATAGCTGTTACAAAGGTTGCACAACACGTTTCTTTTAAATAACTGGTTACACAAATGCATTTTTGGTATTTTAATGAACCGAAAGTTAATATTGCTTCTTCTTTTTTCCCTCGTTCTTCTTTGGTTTGCTGGTTGCATCAGAGGAACAGAATAATTTGCAAAGTAATTATGAGCAATTGCAAGGTTATATACAGCACTACGCCCAATGCTACAGCGGCAGCGGAAAACATAACTGCCCATACATCCAAATGACGTCTTTGGTACCACGTGAGATTATGAGCTGAAGTTCGAAAGTGGCTCAAATCCTTATGTCGAAGAACATACTCAACCCAGTAGAAAGCCACGTCAGTGGGGGACTGTGGTCGATCTTTGAATAGTTTCGATAATTCCTGCACTCTTATTTTGTACCTGATTTAAACAAATATAAGTTATATGTTAAGTGTTGTCAAATTGATTATGAATTATGATATAATATACACTTCATATACTGACTTGGGGTTAGTCGTTATTTCATGGATAGCTCCCTGAAATTCTTCCTTTTTTATGGTGGCGATTTCCAATTTTAATGCCATGCCATTGTCTCGAACCCTTTCTGCGGTGTAGTCTTGATCTTCGAAAACTGGAAGTACGATCATAGGCACGGCATGAAATATAGCCTCTTGTGTACTTGGACGGCCAGCTTGAGAGACAAATGCTAATATCCTTTTGTGAGCTGAAAATAATTAGGTGGATGTTATGTCATTATTTGAATATTTAGTAGAAGCATTTTCTTGGAAAATTAGACAGTACCTACCTAAAATGGCCTGTTGGGGGAACCATTTACCAATGTACAAATTAGAAGGAAGCTTTTGTTCAGGCATTTTACCAGTCCACTTCCAACAAAAATTGTATGTTTGGAAATTCACCGATTGCGTTTAAAAATGCATCGAGATGGCTTACTGGCAAGTTTCCTGGTACGACTGCACTACCGAAGCTGATATAAACGAAACCGTCCTTGCCCTTTTGAACAATTTCCTCTAAATCCTACGAAAATATACATTTATTTTTATATTACGAGATTACGAGGGTATAGTAAATTAAAAGATTCAGTTACTTTATTGTATTACTTTAGGCAGTGGTCCTGGGTTTTCGACGCAATGCATTCCGCCCACAGTGATCCAGTTAGGAGGTAACGTATGTGCATACCCTTCGAAAACGGATTCACTCCACATCATTAAGCTCGCATTCCTCACAATATCGATCAGAGGAGGCATATCAGGAATTTCAAACTTTTCCCTTAACATATTTCCCAGTTCCTCAAAATAAGGCCCCATTTTGTAATGCCAGATTATTGGCTGGATAGCATTATCAGCTCTCTCCCAAAAGGTCATTGGAGGAGTAAAATGATGTGTGAAATCTGGTATTCCGGCCGTATCCGGAATAAATCCAAAAGTTTCATAGAGGATGCCCACCATTACCGTTGACGCATAAAATATAAACGGTGCATTATGCTTGTATGCCATTCCAAGAATGCAATCTGAGACGAACCAGTCTACTATAAACAGGTCAATTTTCGGTCCGTTTTTTATCCATTCCTGGACTCCCGGGTCATCGAGAAACATTTCGCAACTCAAGAGACCCAATTTTGGTCCATGGTCATAGCAAGGCTCTAATTCTCCGCTGATCCTTCTCGTAACGTCTAAATCCCCACCTTGCATATAATCATTGCAATATTTAGACATTTTCTCGGGAATCAGTTCAGTAACATTTGGTAAGGGATCCTTTGGCGGATATGCGCTAATGAAAGTGATGTGATGGCCATTTTCTACTAGCTTCCTGACCAATGGCCATAAACTCACGCGATGACTGTAGGAGCCGGTAGGATGAAAAAAGACAATGTTTTTCCCTTCCACGTTAGAAAATGAAATTATGCTTCCTATCAACAGCGGCAGTAAAAACGTGAGCAGTAATCGTTGCATGTTGCTGGCTTTGCTCATCTGAGTCATTGATCTGCTAATAGGCATAGTAAAATAATGACATTATTATATATTTTCCACTGTTTTACAAGAGAAACCCAGAAAACTTTGTATTTTTTTATTTCTTGGTATGAAGGATTTTAATCTGATATGTTGGTAATCAAGGGCTTGAATGTTTTCGCTTAAGGCTGTATATCATGAAAGAAAACTGTAAATGTAAAACTAACAGTAAAGTACAAAGTATGTGTGTATAGTATATACCGGTGTTTCTTAGAAAAAGCGTCCAAGTTTTAATTAAGGAAGCTGGGTGCGTGGCGTGCCTGCCAACACGTTAACACTTTCACTGATTATCTTGTTGCCTATACACGAGTTACATATAAGCCTCTAGCATTCAGTTTTCATGGGCTTGTGCTACTGTAATAAAAATGCGATTGGTATGTGTGAGGAACAACAGCTCGAACACAACCAATAGGCATAAAAATGCTCGTTACATGATTTGTTATAAGAAAAAAATAATTAGATTACATATCACTGCATGGTTATTAATTTATTTCCGAAAAGAGAGCTTTTTTATTGTCGTGTTTGTACAAGGCAGACTGCTCATGCGAACAATATGCATGAGATGTGGTTCACGTGATGATGAGTCGAATGTGATTTTCGCATTGAATCTGCCCTGAAGTAGAAAAGGGAGATCAAGTGTCCATAAGTCTCTCTTCAAGTTGTACTCTTGTGTTTGGTAAAGTGGTGATGTTATCATATATTTTTTATCACCTATAACTTTCTGACAGATATAATTGACCTATCACGATCTCGAACTGTTGCTGTCAGAAATTTTTATGAACGATTGAATGTTTCAAGGTTGGCACTATACGCCCGCCTTAAGAAGAATTACATTGATTTGAGGTAAAAATGTTGCCAAAAGCATAAAACCTTGGATTCAACCTTTATGTTTTGGTAGTGTTATGATTTTCATGAAAAGTTCAATATCAATATCAAAAAGGAGCCACTTTCTCATCAAGTCAATGGGAAAAATGATAATTTGTTAAATGTTGTTTTCGCATCGAAAGCCGTGTCGTGTGTTGAGAGCTGCATGCGCTGGTCAAGGTATGTGAATGCTACATGATTGAAATTGAAACTTCTGTATTTACGATATACTCACAACAGAAGCATGAAAACGCTGGTCCGTTTTGCGGATGCTATTATTATGTTATAAGATAAGTTAGACAAGATAAAGTGTAATTGATGATAATGAGACGACATCATATATTATGCAAGGTCATTGACCAATTTAATTCACGACTAGTATAAAATAATAAGTTTGTACCTATATTTGTTTTGTTCGTATGTACTTAATGAAGAATGCAATCATAATTAATTATTGTCCACATAACCATTTGCTTTCATTAAGAAATAACGAAAGTTTCGAAAAATAAAGAAAAATATGAACAAAGAGTTGAGCCTGTCCGTAGGCTCTTTGTTGCAAGTTGAACAAAGTCAAATCTTGAAAATGAAGACACTTGAAAAATGTCTCAATGTCATTTTATTACTCGGTCAAATGTTTGCATTGTTTAATTAGGTTACAAGTTAGATACAACTAATCTCGTTGCACAAACAAATTAAACTTTCATTTCATTTCCTTGCAAATATGTCAGTCTGTTTCCTAAAATTTATGTCGCTTAAAGATGCACAAAAAATCGTACCACTAATACAGTTTGGTCTTTTCTCTCATTAATCTTGCCTGACGATGATTTATGGGAAGCGAGAAGTCTTTCTATCATATCATATATAGGCAATCGTACTTCAGTTGTAGAAACAAAAGAAAAATTTGCGACAAAATAATGCACATGTGCAGCTATATGCAAATAATCGACTGATGACAGAGCGTTCAGTTACGTCGCATTAATCATTTCCTGTTCATTAAGATCTTCTCTAAAGCTGTGTCTCATCCAAATTCAAAGTCAGTATTCGACTAGTTAGTCATGATGAATATTTGCAGAAAGAAATACAATTTGGGGTCCTTTGTTTGCATTTTGTTAAAAACCGTTCTTTCAAAAAGCAATTATGAAGTATAATATTTTTGTTTTTGCTGGTCTTCTNGTCGCATTAATCATTTCCTATTCATTAAGATCTTCTCTAAAGCTGTGTCTCATCCAAATTCAAAGTCAGTATTCGACTAGTTAGTCATGATGAATATTTGCAGAAAGAAATACAATTTGGGGTCCTTTGTTTGCATTTTGTTAAAAACCGTTCTTTCAAAACGCAATTATGAAGTATAATATTTTTGTTTTTGCTGGTCTTCTCTGTTTCGTCTTAATAAATATAGTGAGCGATGCGGAGACTAGTTTGGTATTGACCTCTAAACTGAAATTTAAGCTTTCCGGAAGGTAAACGCGTTATAACCTTTTTACCGTTATATGTATAATGCTATTTTTCACATATTTTTCATTGTTCAACTATTTCAGAAATTTAATTGATCAGGACGAATTTTGTAAGTGCATCAACACATCTTAATTGCATATCAATAATTAATTATGTAAATGGTCACTTGTTCCTTTTTTAACCGTAAGCAACCACGGACGGTTATGTGAAGGTGTTGTATACCAATGACGGTGGAAAATCTGTCAAAACCCTTGGTCGTACCGAGATCATTATGGACAAGGTAATTTTTGCACCTGAATATATGACAATTTCCTTCTACTTATGGATCGGGGTTTTTTGTATCTTGCAGAAAAATCCAGATTGGGAAAAGGTTTTTGAATTTCATTTTGACAGGAGACTAAAGCAGGTCAGATTGGCAGATGTATAATAATATATGCACCTCTATCTTTCGCATTGAAAGTAGAGAATTTTTATACCGTTTCACTGAGATGTATCAAATTAATGTCTTTGAACATGGTTTTTAGTATTGGTTTTTCCAAGTGTTCGACCATGACCCATTCAAATTTGACGACAGTGAGTACTATAATAAAAATTTACAATTAGCCAATACTCATGAAATTGTATAATATGCAATTATTATTACTCTTGGAATAGCGGTAGGAAAAGTCTGGATAAACGTGGCAGATTTTGTTGATAAAAATCAAGTTGATCATGCAAACTATGGATTACGGCGGGTATGACAATACTATTGTAATCTATTTATTTTGACACGTCTTGTCTTGGAATAAAAAATGATTACTGTAGGTACTTGACCGTTAAAGCTCTTCCGGAAACAGTAATTACACGAAAAAGAAAGCAACCATCAGGAATTCTACCTTTTCGCCGTGGAACACCCATTAGCAAACGAATTCGGTTTAAAGTTTCGACAAGGTAAAAGATCATTATGTACAAAAGTAATGTGCAAAAAAATGTTTTCTTAAATGATTGTTCTTTTTTAAATTAGGCATCTTCACAGAAACATAAACCATCATGGTAAGACTTGTTCAGGGTATGCATGATAGGATCTTTAAAAGCAATTCAGTTTGTCAACAGGCATAAATGTCAAGTTTCAACATTTGTCTTCCAGAAACTCTTGTAGTCTCTGTCGCCGAAGGAGTTAATGGTAAAGCGAAAACACTCGGAAAGTCGACAACAGTAACTGCAAGTTTCAATCCACTTTGGCACGATATCTATACGCTCAACTGGAATAAAAACAAAGATCAGGTAATTTTGGAAATCGGAAAAGGGTAGAAAAGATTTAAGATGGTAAGATAGTCTGAAGGCATCATTTAAATAATCACACCGGGCATTTTCAGCGTTTACATTTCAAAGTATATGATGGAATTGGCGAGAAAGCCTTACGGGAGAGTGATGTCGTTGGGGATGCATGGATTCAGGTTACATGAAATTAATTTAACCTATTACATTAACCAAAAGACTTTTTAACTATATTTTTCAATTTGCTACCAATTATCCTTCAAAAATATTTCAGGTAAACGACTTTATCGCAAAAGAGGATAGTTTCACGGTTTTGATACCAAAGAAGGGGTAATATGATAATTTGCTACTTCTTGAAAATATTCGTTATATCTGTAAACAGTTTATTTATCTCAAGTGTCACTTAAATTTTTACAGCTCTTTAACGATTACAAAGGTGTAGTTCAGATCCTTAGGACCGTGTCTCACAAATTCAAAGTGATTGCAAAATCGTAGCTCTCGTAAAGAGCATCTCATAAAAGTGAAGTATTTGTTTAATGTTTTTATTTGGACTCGGGCTCTAATTTTAGCTGTTTTGTATTTTCATGCTTATGGCTTCACCTTACCTGTCCTCTTGTTCATACTCACTTTAATAAAAATTATATTTTCATGGACATAAGTGCAGCATGTATTTTGTTCGTTTGCTCGTATGACACTCATTTACATCGATTACATTTTATAGGATATCATAACCATCCCTAGTAAACTCATGCACGAATCATAATGTCTACTCTCTTACAGTGACCAACAGAAATATGTGTATGCTGTCTATATTTAAATTGTTGCATACGTATTTAAAAACATTTTCCTATTTGCTTATACACGTCGAGATAAATGATAAGGTGTAATAAAACTATAATACCTTATGTATACACAAAACACATACGATGATATCATTAGCACACAAAACTGCCCTGTCACCTGGAATTTTGCAACGAGATAAAAAATATTCACAGTTGCTTCCTATTTGTCTTCATTCTCCTTTAGCTTGTCTGAGCAGTACTTAACGATCTCTACACGTTTATAAATACGCAGTTACGTTAATACTTTTATTATGATTATATTGCTTTATTGTTCTGCTACTTGTGAGACATCAGATTAAGTTACCTATATCATATCTCGTTCGTACGTCGCACACGCATAAATTAATCATGACATTGCGACATCAATTAAGCTTAATCCATTGGCCATGTGTCTGCAAAGGACAAATATCACATTAAAAAACAAAAGAAATTTTTAAAAGTTGCTGACACACGTGGATTCAAAAAATGGACATTTACAATCAAAATACATTTAAACGTTCCAACGGTCATTGTCCCAAGGACGATGATGGAACTCCATCATCAGACAATGATCATGGCAGTGCAGATGAATACAAAAATAGATATAGCACAACCGGTCAGGTTTCATTTACGATTGGTGACTCCAGTGATTGTGATAGCGTTTCAACAGTCACGAGCAACTCAGTTTTATCTCCAACACCAAATGACAATACTAATTTCCGGTATGACCATAGAGAATCTAATTGTTGTAATGATAACCCATGGCATAAATACCATTTTCACGTTGACTGCTCCGCTGACAACGACGAGTCTCAATCACTGGACAAGAAAGGAAGAAGCTGTGGGAGAGAAAGTGACAATGAAATATCTGGGGAGACGGATGACGATGATCCACCCTCGTCATGTGATGGAAAAAGGATACGAGGTTTTTCAGTGTCAACCTCAAGAATGATTCAGAATTCTGAAAACTACAGTTTAGCACAGTTAACTGAAATTGACTTTCAAGGAAGCATGATTGAAGAAAGTGATGGAGGATGCTACTCGAGGGATTGGGGCAAGTGGAGAATTTTGATAGCTTGTGCAATTGTTCAGTTGCTTTCCGCTTTGATGGTGTCCCTTCAAGCACCCTTTTATCCCGCTGAGGTTAGTATTGATTACATTAAATATTTTGATAAATGAATGATGTAAATTTGACGGTAACCTACAATAATTGAATGTTTGTTCATGCAAAGGCAGAGAAGAAAGGAGCTACTGCCACACAGTACGGATTTGTATTTGGCGTATTTGAATTAACGGTTTTCCTTGTGGCTCCATGTTATGGATCAAGGGTTAGTTAATGGATATTATGCAAATTAAAAAAAAATGCTTGTATCTTTTCATAATATAATATACACTTTAATTGAAACACTCGTATTTTAGATTCACGAGTGGGACCCAAAGCTGGTGTTTAACCTAGGAATTTTCACTGCTGCCATTTCATCGATTGCCTTTAGGTTAACAAAATATATTCTTGACACCAATTCTATTATTTCTTATTTCCTTCTAGTGGAATTTGAGTACCTGTAGGTATTGCTATTTTCAGTGTTTTGGACAGAATTGAAGATGGAAGGTATTTCATAGCAGCTTGCTCGCTTGTTCGTGTATTGGAAGCGTTGGGAGAATCTGCTGTGATCACTTCCTCTTTTGTTATCGTTGCTTCAACTTTTTCGGATAATGTAGCTTCGACATTTGTGAGTACAGTTAAAGTTATCTAACATGATTTTAAAAATTTATGGATTACAATTTTTATTTAATATCCTTTTTCCATACATGCTGCTTTCAGGCATTACTGGAAATATTTTACAGTATTGGTTTAATAGCTGGTCCACTTGTGGGCAGTCTTTTGTATCAAATTGGTGGCTACTCACTTCCCTTCATGGTTGTTGGTGGTGCTTTATTAGCGGCTGCCCTACTAAACTTTGTAATTCTCCCTTCCTCTGAAGAAATCTCGGAATATCGGAGTGATGAATCTGTAATCATTTCAAGCTATAAGAGTTTTCGCCTCTTGGCAGTTGTCCCAGTGTTGGTGTCAGCCACTTGTATAATTATTGGGGCAATGAGTATATCCTATCTTCAAGCTACCCTAGAGCCTCATTTGAGACAGGTATGGAGATAAAACATAAAAAGGCAACGTTTCGTATCTGCTTCAATTGTTTGAAAATTTGGCGTAACCAAAATGATTTTAAATATTTCTAGTTTGACTTATCTCAGCTATCTGTTGGAGCTATTCTGATTATCAACGGAGCTGTGTACACTATTACAGCCCCTTTCTGGGGCATTGTGTGTGATAAAGTGTTGCAGCTCAAGTTGATTACATTTTGTGGATCTGCCCTTCTTGTTTGTGGGTATTCGCTGGTGGGTCCTATTCCAATACTTCCATTCAAGCCGTGAGTCACAATTTACAAAATACTCATCTTACAGAAATTTTATGAATGTAAATGTATGAATTTATGTTGGATTTTAAAGAACCGTTTGGATAATTGCGCTGGGTCTTGCGTTGCAAGGAATCGGCCTTGGAGCGGTTTTGGTTGCTTCATTTATTTCCATCCTGCGATGCGTCATGTAAGTTAGAGTTAATTTTACCAGTAATGTTCTTCCATTTATGGCATTGAGAATGTTGTTGTTGACATTACAGATGTAAGGGGCTTCCTGACACACCGTCTACATACGGGCTAGTTTCCAGTCTGTGGACTTCAATGTTTTCTTTGGGTTCCTTCCTTGGACCCTCGTTATCAGGAATTTTATATGACACAATAGGATTTTCTACAGGAACCCTTTCAATCATCGTACTTTCGCTGATTATGGTATGTAAGAGGTAGACTTTTTTAATGTTTTGATGTTCCGTGAAAGTATATACATTTTAATTTCCTCTTATGCAGATGTCCATCCTCATATTATTCGTTTGTACCTCTGATGCTGAGATGGAAAGTTTCAATTTAAGTGAAAATTCTCCTCTTCTCAGTACTTCTGTCGCCGCATCTGCGTCTATATACAGTGAGCATCCTCCCATTATCACTTCTGCGCCATTGACTAACGGACAAAGACACAGAAGCTCTTATGGCTCGGTTTAAAAGTTATCTTCTAATTAAAGCACTAATGCAGTTGTTATTTCTGCTATAAATAAAAAAAATGACTTTTTACTCAAGGTCAAATCGGAGTATATAATCTTCTTTTCCAGTTTTTATTATGAATTTAAATTGTCTTCACTATTTGTTTGTCATAAACATAAAAAATGATGAGATACACAGGATTACTGAATTTTTCACATTCATAAATTGCACACAAGGTCACAAAAATGCGTCTTACATTCTACCTTTCCTAAACAACAACACACGCGCTTTTCGCATACAAATAATAATAATAATAATTGTCAAGTTTGATTAAATACACAACAATAATATTATCTTATAATCATAATAATAATAAAAATGTATAAAAATGCAGGATAATATTTTTCAATTTTTAAACATTTAATACGCTAAATATAACATTAATAATATCCAACGACCACAATTCTATTTCCAATCTTGGTACACTTGAAATTACACAAATACATTACATTTAAAAATTGACGATTGCGTTTCGCTTTTTGAAATATGGAGAGATGAGTTTTATAGTTTTATGCACAGATATATTATACTTATGGTGTTGTGTGGAACAAAGTAATAATATGCATGGGTTGATGTAATGTTGTGACATGAAAATGTATACATGACATAATCGTAATTGCTAAAATGATTGACTCAATCAGTCTAAAAATTTTCATCCTTTTCCATGTACATTTTGCACATGGATCTTCTATTTAAACGTTGATTGATGATTAGATTCGCCTCCTGCCTCCCAAACACCGTATCCAAAGTGGTCTGCTCAAAATTCACAAAACCAACATGCCAACGAGATACAACTTTTTGAGGATCAAATTGCTTTCAGTCCAGACGCCGGATCTTCCCCGATTTCAGGTTTGACAATCTGGTACGTGACTAAATATTCGGGATATGCCTACAGAAGAATAAAAGGTAAAATCATAAGCGTGCCAAAGGGGATAATAGTAAACTCATCACGTGTAAATTATTCGATTAAATCTGTAAATTGTGGCAATGAATGAAACTAACCGATTGGTTTAGCATAATTAGAGCACAGTTCAAGAATAAGTCATTAATGTAACTGCCACTATTCCATATATTTTGCATATTATTTCGGTGTCTACCTCCAATGTAAGCGTGACGTTCGTCAAATCCTTTGTGAACGATGGCAGGAATGAATGGACTTCCTATAATTTATATAAATTAAATAATATAATAAATTTAAATTTGATTTTAAATATAATAATTTTATATTTTAAATAAATAATTTATTTTAAATAGATGTTTTACCGTGGAAAAGCATCCTTTCGTTTGGACCCTCTCTTCCGTTTTCTTCAGCCACTTCATTTCTTCTGTGAACGTAGCGCTCCCATAGCTTAGGGTTACGAACTTTCTGGATCTGCAATTGACAGCAAAAATTCCTCATATAATTAAATTGGATCAAGTACAATGTACATACAGTATATTGGAACTACCATTGATATTGAATAAGCACAAGTTTGTAACAATGATAGACGGAAGAACTCACTTTAATAATATTATATCTTGAAAACACTCCACCGGCATGCCCATTATCACGATGCGAACGTATTGTTGCCTGCATCTCGTCCTCCACTGCTAGGAATTCCCTGTCGTCCCTCGGTAGTTCGATGAGCATAGTACCACCACCCATACTCGACCTAATTTTATCAATTCCTTTCAGCAACAAATGCCTATGGCCATACGCAGCTACACCAATTCCCTTCAAATCATCGTGAGACATTTCGGCCAAAATTTCCAAGTTGATTTCCTCTCTCTCAAATATATCCCGGAGATGGTCCAGTCCCAAATTGGCGAGGAAACCTGCCATCGCCTTCATTTTCTCATGTTCTTGTTCTGCCTCTGTCACAGCCATGGCGGATGAAGAGGAGCTCATCGCACCATTATCTGATGAAGGAGTAGTTTCTCCATCCCCTCCGCCCGAAGAAAGAAGGGAACGGATTGGCATCAAGAATGGATTTCCGGAAGGCATTATAATCATTTCATTGGCGACTGGGGCAATATTGGAGACACTTGCCGATGTAGCTAAACCATTAGAGCTGCTACTTCCAGTACCACCATTCCCACCACCACCTGTAGCACCATTAATTGGGGTTTGAGGTATAGCTGGCAGGGTAATTATTGAACCTGATGTTTTGCTTCCACTCAAGCTCTTGGTTGTCACTGGAAGTGACTGGTGTGTGGTCATTGCATCTTGGAGCAGGGAACGAACGTCTTCCGCCACTGCCAAATCAAGTGGTGTATGACCTTCTTGGTTTTTGGCAAATGGGTCAGCACCGTGAGCCAGCAAAAGAGCACATAAATGAGTGCGTGACTTTTGAGCACTTTCATGAAGCGGAGTGAAGCCCCATTTGTCAGTGGCATTCACCTGAGCGTTGTACTTGATCAGGAGGGCAGCAATGTCAAGATGGCCATATGAAGATCTGGAAACGAAAGCAATTTAATTATCCACAATGTCCTATGCCAAATTTATTTCATAAAAGAATTAATTCAATAATGGTCATGACTAATTTATCATTTCATTCTTACGCATTGTGTAACGGAATCAGTCCGCCCTTGTCTCTGGAGTTGACGTCAGCACCTTTTTCCAACAGGTATTCCGCAACCTCGAGATTATTATACCCTTCAAATAAACCAAGCAATAAATCAATTAAACCAATTATCTCACCATTCTCAATTTACCCAATCCACAAGTCTACATTGCTACGTAAGATTTTTATGCCCATGTTCCACTCAATGTCCATTGAAAATACATAATACATTTGTTCCCATTCACAAACCTGCAGCCAGATGTAATGCCGTAGAATTTCTCCCATGAGTATCCCGACAGTTAATGTTCTCCGGTGTGAGCAGTTTCTTCACTTTCGCAAGATTCCCCTTTTTGGCAGCTTCAAGCAGTGCAGAGTTCCCTTGGAGTAAATCCGCTACATCCTCGTCCTTACAAAGATCAATGGGCATTGCCCCATCCCGGTTCTTCTTTGTCGGGTCCGCTCCATGTTTCAACAGAAATTTGACTATATCATACTTCCCTTTGGCAGCAGCCTCGTGTAACTATGAAAAAGCGTTAAAAAAGAAGAATAAAGAAAAGTTCCCTTTTCTTTGAAAATGCACACATGAAACGACTAACTAGCATGTAAAACGTGACGCGTACATCTGAAAGAACAACACACTCGTAATTTTTTTACTATATAGATAAACCGTTGGAACATAAACTGCGCTTCCGAGTAATTTCTTGTCATGATGATGACGCATATAAAAGCAATATATTACTCCCCTATGAGTAATGATGTCAAAATGGGTAAACATTTTTCCTCTTTTGTTTACATTAACACGTGTATCATCTTTTGCTGGCGTCCTGTACGCGTCTACATGTCTATAACGACTACATACGTGCTAATAATATTTGCTAAAAGTTGTCCGCCTTAATATTTAAGCCGCAAACAATAACTATTTTACGTCGTTCTTTGCGTGGCACTGTCATATTATACGAGTGTGTTTGTATTTTTAACGTACCGGGGTAAACTTCCAAAGGTCAGTCACATTAACATTTGCCCCATGAGATACGAGTAACTCCGTAACCTCAAAATGACCATAGGAGCAACTGTTATGTAGTGGAACCAGTCCCCCTTTATCTTTTGCGTGAACATCTGCATTATGCTGAAGCAAATATTCCACAACGGCAACACGGTTGTATCCTAATGTTAGCAGAAGAAAGCAAACAGAGAGAAAAAATAGAATTAATTGCCAAATGTTCATGGAACCCAAGCATGCTATCGTTATTATTACAAATATGTCATATCATATACTTCAGGACATCAGCATGACATACATTAGATTGCACTTTTAATTAAGGTTTATACAGTTAAAAGGAGAGGGACAGGAATTATGGGGGCAATATTACATATTTTTGTAGGAGCTCGGGTGAACAAAGACTTACCACTGGCAAAGTGCAATGGAGTGGAATGACGCCCTTCCATATCGCGACAATTGACTACGTCTGGACGTTGACTGAGTATTTTCACAACTGTTAAAAAATGTGGAAAAAATATTGTATTTGTCACCACGCATTTGTGCTATCAATACGAAGAAAAGATAAGACTTGAACTAACCTGTATCGAGATCACCTGAACGACTTGCTTCCAGTAATTGATATTCCAGATCAACCACAGGAGGCTCTGTGGAAGAATGAACAAAAAATATAAAAGTGTAATAAATTTGTTAGCCACGCGCATAAAGGAAGACAAGCGGAAATGGTTTACAGTGGGAAATAAAGGATTATCTGTAGCGGAAATAAGAAAATACGAAATATTTTGTGTACCTTGAAGAATTTTGAGAAGATTGGGCGAGGCAAGCTGAGATACACTGTACCCTTGCAAGGAGATTATGTTGACATCGGCACCATACGATATGCTTTTTAAATTAATTAAATTAAAGAAATTAAATTAGACTTTGTACAAACTCTAATAAATACCTAATAAAATATATACTAATCATAAGTCTTACCACATCCTGCACCCGTGCGTATTGTCCGATCTTGCACAACGGTGAAGAGCTGTGTGTCACATTAAAAGAAAATGTTCATGAGCAAAAAAATCCACTTTTATGGGAATTGCGTGAAAGTTTAATTGTGTGAAACATTTTCCATTTTCCACTTACGTGTTTCGCCGTTTCCATCCGTGGCATTCACCAATGCACCATTTTTCAATAAAATCTCCAACATTTCATACATTTCTGGACGGTCAGCCACAATATGTAGTGGAGTTACCCCATCCTTTGACTTGTCGTTGACACCCACACCCTTTTTTATGAGTATTTCTGCGGTTTTCCTAAGTTGGGGATGTGGACAGCAACTGAGAGCGGTATGAAGAGCATTTTCCAGTGTAAAGGGGTGCTGGAATTGCTGAACCAACTGGTCAGAATGCTTCTTAACCCTTGACACGTCTCCCATTCGACAAGCTTGAAGTAATGTATGTCCACGGTATTCATACGCTAATCTTTCTTGCAACTGACGGGAGCCTGCTAAATCAATAGCGGACTTTGAGTGGCAGTTAAGAAGCGTGGGATCCGCACCGTGAGCTAGTAGCAGTGAGCACACATCAACTCGAGATTTTTGAGCTGCTTCGTGAAGGGCAGTGAATTGCCAGAGGTCCGTTGCTGAATGAATTTAAAATGCACTCTCATATTAACCGTTTTCGTGTCAAGTACATAATTATACATTGTGAATCTTGACAAGAAATTAGCATGCTAATATATAAGGCCTTACCATTCACATTTGCTCCATGGGAGATGAGGAGTTCACAAACTTCAAAATGTCCGTAACTAGCAGAATTGTGGAGAGGACACAAGCCACTGAAATAATCAATGTAAATAACAGATTAATATTAGTTTAAACATAAGTTGGCTCTTTTTAATTTCATTTACGCCTATTTAAATCTACATTTATCTATTTACACAAAGTACACTAGAACACTATCGCTTGTGTAAACTTTGTTTAGCAGAACGCACAACATTACAGAATGAACAAAGACTCTTGGTCCAAGAGTCATAGCCTGTATCTTGCGCCTACGCTTCCAAATGTGTAATTTTGTTGCAGTTATAAAACAATAAATTGAACAACTAGCCATAAGGATAACTTGACAAAGATATGCCAACGGTTTTATTAATTTATGACCGCAAAGAATCAAAAGAAGTTACAGGGATTTTATTCTGCTTCAAGGTCAAGCAGATGTAATGTCTGCGTAAAGACTACGTTACTCATAGTCATCATAACAAACCCTATTTATTTAACGTTTTTGATCCGACTAAATCACGCTGAATTGAGCTAAATGCAGTAAAAATAATCACTTGTTACTCACCCCTTGTCTTTGGATGAGACACTTGCGCCGTGTTGCAGTAAGATTTGTACAATTTTCAGTCGATTATAGCCTGTATTTAATCAAACGAATTAAACACGCATTATTATAAATGAATTGGTACTCATATATTTAACTCCTTCTTTAACCAATTACCCTCAATTATTATCAAGAGTAAAAATAGGAATTTACCGGCAGCTAAATGTAAAGGAGTGCTTCGCCTTCCATCCTGAGCGTGACAGTTGACATTGAACGGAGTGAGGTATTGCATTAACCTAAAAACCAAGCAAACCGTTAAGATTGGATGTACATAATTAACCAACTATAACTACAAACACATCATTTCTATTACTGCTAAGAAATATTTAAGAAAGGTTGTTGTCGCCATATACCTTTCTTCATTCCCTGATCTTGCAGCCTCTAAAACTTGATGTTTCATATGCTCCCCGGTAAAAACAGCCTGCGTAGACCCTGGGTCAGCAAGGTCATAGGGTGTCTTTCCCTCAGAGTTCCTTATTGAGGGATCAGCACCATTTTGAAGTAAGGCTAAATGCAAAAAATTATAATTTTATCATTTCCCATTTTTTGCAACACTTAAACATTTACATAGTCAAGCATGCAAATTCAAAGTACGCAAAGTCATTAAAACACGCTAACAAATAACATGAAATTAGTAAGCGCATCACTTGTGTTCACTTACCAATGCAAACATCGATTTTCCCTTTAGCAGCCGCTTCCTGCAATTATACAATCATCATAATGACATGTCATTAAATTGCCATTTATTCTATAGTGCACAACACAATACATACACGTGCACGCAGTAATAAACTACAAATTCAATAATATCTTTAAAATAACATGTAATAAAATAGAAAGCTAATTATTTATATAGTTTGTATAAAGTCAATAGTCATGCTAATTTAATTTCTTTTGTCCTGCTCACTCACATGTAACGGGGTATAATTCCAATTGTCTCTGCAGTTCGGGTCTGCTCCTCGTGACAGCAACAACTTGACAACGTCCGTGTGACCGAAAGAGCAACTGGTAATAATAAGCAATGAAACAAAGGAAAACGGGGAAAATTAGAGCACACTTTCTGAAAGTTCACTGATGACGATGCACATGCATACATTACACTGTACTAATTGTAAATACCTTTACAGTTCACAACAACCTCCTCCGTGGCAAACTACTTTAGCCTAGCTGCCAATTATTATACTATTTTTCATTCTTTGTTAAACCCACATATTAAACCATACATATGTATAAATTCTAGTAAATGTACTACTGCAAAATACGTATAGTGAATAAAGAACAGTTACACAAATAACACATAAACCATTTTTACAACTAACCTATAAGACATATCCATTGCTTTGCCATTATTCTTGGTAAATATAATTATTTTTATAATGCATATCTATCTCTCTACCTGTGTGCATACTGTGCACACATCTATGTAAACTTTTCCACCGACCGAGGAGGAGGATACATTTTCGATCTGTTGCTATTCTACACCTAATTTGTAACGCATTTTAAAAGTAACAACACTGAAGAAAGTTTATGTACATATAACAAGATTATATAAAGGATTTACTGCAGACTTGTTGGCGATGATGTCTTTTCTTTCGTCGACAACATCCTTTCAGTGAGTAATGATTTCCATTATTAGCCCCTCAAAAAGATTATAAGTGTAGTAAAGAAAATCCCTTGGCTGTTACTTATTCCTTCGAAAGACTAAACTAGTTTAAGTCAGTTTTAGTCAGACTTTTTGCCTAGCCACTCACTATGGCCAAGTCGACATAGCATCACAAATTTTTACAGCGTACTACCAAAGGCATACTTAAAACGAAGGACTACCACCACCGCCACCGTTACACCACTCTACTATATAAAACGCGAAAACGCTCTCATCATAAATCTTCTTTCGGCAAAACCCCTTTGTGCAGACACATACAAAAAACACAAAGGCTGTAGGCTTTACTACTACACATAGAACTATTATAGTTTGGTAGTAGTAATAGTGGATGATGATATGGCTGTGAAATAACAATGAAAAATGTTTCGCTACGATCTATATCTTTCTATTCTACTCTGACGATAGTGATCTCTAGCAACACTGTTCAATCTCTTTGTGCAGTATACTCCTACAAGATTATTTATTGCAAAATTTGGTTCATAAAATTTATATAGCATATATATCTCTCTTTCTTTTGACTTGATGGCGACCAAACTTATTGGCACTGAAAATGATTCATTTATATTATCCATACACACGGCAGTTTCTTTCTTTTCATCTTACCTGTTGTGCAAAGGATGAAGTCCGCCCTCATCTCTGGCGTTTATTGATGCTCCAAGGGACAGCAAGTACTCCACAACGTCTTTCCTCCCGTATCCTGTATGACAAGAGAAAAAGGAAAAATACATAAGTACTTACTTGCGCATAAAAGGAAGATTTTCATGAGAACATTATCAGTGATATCATTGATGATACGATGAGAGAGAAAAGTTTTATGTTTCGATTCGTATCA
>JAHZMV010001746.1:0-12969 GCA_027743765.1 Coecobrya sp. COE2
ACCAAAATATTATTCTGGCTCAAATAGACCGTAGGCGCAGTATAAAAACATCAAACGTAAAAGTATCTCCTAGAGTATTCAAAATAATCCCATACTAGACGTAAAAAATAGGATTAATGATATCGAAAACAACAATGGGCGTTTTAAAAGGCTGATTGAAAATAGTGGAAAATTCCAGAGTAAACATACCCAACCATCTAAAAGAGATGGGTGGGTATTTATAAGCCCATGATGGAACCGTCTCGAGTTCTGAGAACTAACATCGTTTTCCTTTTTCCGCTTTGCCCCTGATAAAAGGTAAATAAACCTGAATCAGTCATGCTATTGTTGTTTGTTTCGTTTAGTCTGTGACAGAATTACAAACTAAACCCTTTAAAGTGCATAACAGCGTACCTATTTATAGTTTCACAAAGACAGCGACAATCCCTTGACAATTTTGTTGAAAACAGGTGACACACACGCTCCCACCCACGTAATTTATAGTAGTGGACATGAAGGCCTTGTACTTGTATCGTTTACATAAAACTTTGTCCCTTGGGAATGGAAAAAAATTGTAGTAAAACTACTCGGAAAAGTACAACGTGTCGGGGAGAACGACGGTGAGATTAAATTAGATGCAAAAAGGTGGCTATACGGACGTACTTGTTTTCTCTGATGTATTTACCTTCTTTCTAGGAAAGTGAAATGACGCTCTGCTTTTGTATTTCCCGTAGTAGTATTGTTGCTTAAGGCAGCAATAAAAGTTCACTCTGTGAATTTCATGAGCTGCCCTTTCTAAAAGGATGTTTCATTGCGTTTTCACAAAGCGTTTTATAGATGGTTTCCAGTAGTTACTTTTGCACATCAAAAGAAATTATTCTGTAAAAATCCTGTTATTACGTTTCAGTATATCTCACGCCTCAATTAGCATTCTTTTTTTCTTTTTAATGATCACGAACGATCATTTGAAAACAAGTATTTTGATAATCAAATCAAAATTTCACACTTTGCCTGACAAACAAACGGTGCAATTATGGGATTATGGGTTATTTAGTTCGGTTACTTGATATTATCGTGAAAGCATTTAAGGAGAGAACTTTCCTACGTCATTGGTATATGCGAGAAGAATTTCTTACGAGTCTGTCTTGCTATGAAACAAGTTATCTAACTGTAAAATGACAAAAAAGTAATTACCTTGTCAGTTATGTGGTCTTAAAGCTGGCCTTTTTGTAGCTTATTTCGATGCGATGTGCGCATAATAAACAAAATGTCACAATGCCATAGGTCATAATATGATATAACGCTCTTTTTTGCATAATTATAGGGTATAGATAGCTAAATTTAGTATCAAAGTAATAAAACCAATATTTTAATGAATAAATTCATAACACAGAAATGTAGTAATAAAATGCTTATTAAGGAGCAAAGCATAGAAATGAACCTACCTTCCTGTTTACTTACATCATGTATTTAAGTTACATAATAATCAGCAAAATCTATTGAAACATTCGTTAAAAATATCACGATTCGGTTCCCCTTTTCATCCTATTACCCCTTCAAGGGAAATATTTTCCTCTTCAAGTATCCCAAATGAAAGAAATTATTGCTACTTTTCTTTATCTCCTCGGGCAAGGTCTGCGGAGAAAAAATGTCTTCATCAAAGTTCCAAACAGGAAATTTACTTTTGATTTGCCTTCAATTCAGCTTACGTAACACAGTCGCTACTGTATAAACAGGGCAATGTCTTTGTCCAGTCTGTCTGCCCATCTGTCGTCCGATTCTTTTCAAAGTTTTTTTAAAACCATAACCTACACAGAACTGAAGTGAATGTACCTACGTAGCAAATAAAAAATCATTTCACCTGTTTCCGCTACTTTTCGACTTCCGTTTACAACTTATCGTCTCTTCACTCGATAAGCAAATAAATATATGTACACTACTGACATGCTTCCTTTTACTATTGCTGCTATTTACTTTAGCTCCGTTTCCTGCCATAAAATCATCACTGCGCGTCTTCTGCAAGTAAACTGAGAAAGTTTTTAACTGTTCCACTTTTCATTCTGCGACCCCTCATCTTCTCCTCCATACATCTTATTCGTTCTACAGCGCAAAATAAAGTAGCTGCAGGAGCATTTATTACATAAATAAAATTTTGTTTGCAAAAAGGTATAATTATTATTCTGATATCCTACACCACCACCACCACATACAAGCATAATATTATAGGGATATAAAATCCAAACACAACAAATTGGTATGTCGGATGTCGAACATATTTTCTGGTACGTAAGTTCCCGTCCTTTCAGCCAACACCGTAAAAAGACGTGAAACATCAAAGAGCCCGGTTTCAAGGGAAAAGCCTGGCTTTTCTCCTCTCCCCACAACTTTCTCCTCTTTCTTTGCTGTCGTCTTCTCCTTAGACCAGTTCCCACCGGCTCAACAAAATGTTCTTGTTCTTACCAAGTCTTCTTGAGTATTTTTTTCACAGCACTCCAGAGAAAGGGAAAAGGAGCAAGTTATTTTTCCACACGGACTAGTACTCCTTGTTGTCTTCTGTGAATGTGTGAAAGCTGCAAAAGAAAGTAGTCAGTGGCGAAACTAGTAAAATGTTGTGGCTTAAAGCTTATATAAAGGGTTAAAGGAATTTGCCATTGTACCTCTTACTTACTCACCTCCCTCTTCCACCTGCTTTGCCACCACCACCACAAGTCCATACACATGAGCATAATATTATGAATAAATGTCGTGGTAGATAGTGGTGGTGAAATGACGATGATGATAATGAATAAAGTAGGGAATGGAGAATAATGTAGGAGAAGTAATGCGAAAGACTATAGCTTTCTTGTTAAGTTTTTTTTCTTGCAAAAGGATCATCACAGAAAAGAAAAGTTTTCCTTACTACATTTTTATGTTCTATTGTATAGCAAAAGTGTAAACACAATGCTACCATTAACTAGAGTGAAAACATTTTTCTTGGAAAAGATGGAAGAACAAATACGAATGAGTGTATATTAAAAAGTTGTTTATTATTAACTTTTTTGCAGGGAATTATAATATGTTTTTTATGATGAATGGATCAGTGGAGTCAACGACAGGAGATGAGGTTGATTCCTCCATCGGCGGGTATTTTACAACTGGTGATGCCGTTGTGGAAGAAGAAAATATGGATAACGTGTCGTTATTATCGCCATCATCATTCTTAAACGAATCGATTGAAGCATCATGGGACACTGAGTTTAGGGACTCGACCAGATTTTGGGTGCAGCATGTTCTCGTACCTGTTGTTATGATTGTTGGAGTGTTGGGGAATATTGTGACAATATTTATACTGACACGTCGACAAATGCGGACATCATCAAATGTGTAAGCTTATAGTTTTCTCTCACTCTCTCCCATACTTACTTTTGACTTTGACTTTGTAATGCAAGTCAAGGGAATGCTTCTCTTAGTAAACGGCAACTCTGCATTTTTGCCTGCCTTTTCTTGGTTTATATATAGGTATTTGACAGCACTTGCCGTCTCGGATTTGGCGTTTCTAATCTTCTCCTTTTCCATGTCGTGGAGACACTATGAGTGCATGAAAGGTATCTGGATTTACTGGCACTACATCCCGTTTGGTCTCTGGATTACGGATGCGTCGAGTAAGTGAATATAAAAAAGCAAAAAATGGCCATGTAGTGTTTAACGAACCATGCAATTAATAGTAGGCTAAGACTTCATAAAGCTTTACAGTTTTATATAGGTATACATATTTTGGTACGGGCATTGCACACGATACTTAAAATCTGAAAGCTTCACTTTTTTCCATGCATGCGGGTTTTTCACTGTGAAAAGTATTTTATGTTAGCAAGTTTATTTGTCACATGTTCTCATATTGATACTGTACCATGGCTGGGTACTTTGACGGAATGCTTTCTCCCAAAAATCGCAACGGCTCACTTACTATTTTTAAGGATCAGTCTGTCAAATTTCATTTCATGTAACCATTAAAGGTAACTTAATAATAAACCACATTACACGTGTGCATGCATGTATATATGCCGCCGAGTAAAAAAGGCAGAGAAAGTGGTTCGCAAGACTGCTTTTGACACTAGGTGCATATTTTTTGCAAGCATGTATCATTTTGCCCCTTTTTCCATAATAAGATATTGCATAAGAAGTGTTCATACTTTTACTCTATATAGAGTAGATAGAGATATGTATATAATATGTGTGTTTACTTACACTTCAAAAGTTTCCAATTTAATTTGTTCCTTATAGAAAATGCATTTATTTTTTTCTTCTACTTTTCTGTTAACAGGCTCCACTTCAGTTTGGCTAACAGTGTCATTCACCATTGAGCGATATATAGCTGTGTGCCATCCAATGACTGGAAAGGTAAGAAAGATAAGCAGTAATGCGCACAGTGTGAAACGAAGTGGCAAGTGGGAAGAATAGTATAGAAAAACTACTGGGACTCGTACATTCTAATTAAATTGAATACACATGTGGACAGTTGAATTTATATAGTCACTATACTCTTTCTTTCACTTCCGTCTTGCCTTTCCTATGTAATATTATTATTGTTGTTTTTGCTCTTTAATTACGCTTAATATAAAAGATTCAACCGTACTGTCATTGTCACTCACGACCAACACTTCATAATAAATGACTACTTTGCTTTTACCTGCTACTGTTGAGCTGCTTAATAAAGCATCATGACCTTAATTAACCAAAGGAAAAGTAAACCATATATTTATAACTGTCATCAAAGTAAAAAATATGTCGAGGTCGTATGAAATGGCAAGATGCAAAATAAACATATCCACTGACTATGACTGAATGGAATTCATTAAGCTTTGTGGTAACGTCAATTAGTTATTCTTAGAGAGAGAGAGAGAAAGAGTTACCCGGGTTGAGCCAACAGTTTTGCGTTTAAATAAAAGAAAATGTGTAAATAAACCGAATAAACAAACCCACGCTCAATTGTACCACATCGGATGCTGGCTGACAAACTTGATGTTGTTTATAGAGACTTTAAAAAACAAAATATAATATTTCCTTTCGCGAAAGTGCAGGGTTCATCCGTGCGTGTACATTTCCTTTCGTCCCACATGATAATAGACTTTTCCCACAGCTTTGCTTACAAAACCAGGATTGAGTTTCATTGACGGAATAAGAAAAATTACAGAGTGTAATATAAAATGTTTACCCACATTTACAGATTACATCTATATATAAATCCAATTCTGCAAAAAAGCTAGCAGATATGCATGTATTTTCACTTCCAGCATTTTTGTAATATCTCAAGGGTATTGATTTTCAGAAACTTTATAGTGGCGCGTGGCACTAATGATCATAATAATAATAGTTCATCCGTAGTTGCATAAATATTCACGATAATTTCGAATACACTACGTAACTTTTAAATTAACCAGGCAGTTTAGATAACTTTGTCATCAGCAGTTGGTTTGATTAGAGAGTAAAGTTTTTTCCCAACAAGTAGAAGGGAGAAATGCGAAGATGAAAAGGAGAAAGAAATACGTAATAATAAAAGCTGTGATTTTGATGTATTCATTTGTCACGCCCGTATACATGTATAAACCTAATAAAGTTGTTTTGTAGAAGATCTTATTGAGTCCTTTTAATTTCCAGGCTTACTGTACCGAAAAACGAGCAAAGTATGTGGCAATTTTCGTGTACATTCTCTGTTTCCTACTCACGGCCTCCACACCATTCGAGTGGAAATCTGTTGTGGAGGTGGTTGCTGGAAACGCTAGAATAAGTAGCAGCAGCATCAACGAAACGGTAATAACCATATAGTAATATGCCTTCTAACGAATTATATTGACACATGTTACACAAATGTTTAGCTTTTAATTAAAAGCGCATCAAAAACATCTGCTACAATTTGTATTTCACCTTCAGGTGTACATTTTGGAAAACACGGATCTCGGCAAGCACCAAGTGTACCGCTTGGTTTATCACTGGTTCACCATCATATTCTTTGTCACGCTTCCCCTTTTCATCCTCGCCATTGTAAACGTCTTTCTAATCAATGCCGTTCGAAAGTCCCGAATGATTCGAGAAGGCATGACAAATTCCCATCTACACTATCAGCGACGGTTGCAAATCTTGAAGAATGAGGATAGAATTACTATTACTTTGATAGCGGTTGTAATAATGTTTCTGATTTGTCAAGTACCAACTGCGACAATTTTAATATATACCGCAAAAAATCCAGCGACTCATGGATCCGCAGAGGAGAACGTGCTCTTGGGCTTGGGAAACATATTTAATTTGCTTGTTGCCATTAATGCAGCCTGTAATTTTCTCCTGTACACCGCACTCAGTGACAAATATCGACGAGTGTTTTTCAATGTGCTCTTTGTGCACACCAAATGCTGGGGAAATCGCAGGAGAAGAGAAAGGTGCAGAAGGGTCGTGTATGCAACGCCTACCCATCATTTATCAAGGATGAATGGCAATACAAACACGATTGGGTATGTGTCAAAACCAAAATGAACTAGTTCATGAAAAGTTTATATTTGCTGTAAATAAAGATAATTATTATTATGTGACATGGTTAATTTTAATAAGGTTATCAAATTTACGACTCGTTCCACCAACCGTGAAGGTTAATGGCTTTATCAGCATTCAAACTCCAGTGGCGTGTAGCTCTTGTGGGGAAACTAGAGATCCGGGGACAACAACAGGTGCATGCACACCAGTACCGGCAGCAGCGGTGGCACCAGGCGAAATACAGGAACTGAAAGTATTAAGGGTACTGAGGAAAGGAGGGACAACGTCCATGGAAAGGTTTTATTGCTCGCCAGTGGACTCGGGTACATTTACGTTAACAAAGGAATTTCAAAGCATTTAAATCTAATCAAATACATAAACATAATTATATTATGTTAAACATAAGAAACTTGATATTTTCTAAATGTGGTAGCGAATAAAAAAACTTTTCAATGAATTTCTTGACGTTTCGTAAAAATAATGTTGAAATTTCTCTCGGGAATTATTCGCACGGCATAAAACAGCTTGACATCTTCCAGTCTGTCTTTGGTGCCAACCTCAAAATGTTTTAAAAGCCAGGCCAGCGTGACTTTCAATTGAATTTGGGAAAGTTTCCAACCCAAACAGTTGCGACGACCGGCTGAGAAGGGAAGATACGAGTAGTGCGCTCGTGAGCGTACATTTTCTGGGAGAAATCTATCCGGATCAAATTGCTCAGGATTGGGAAACAGAGTTGGGTCTCTGTGGAGCACCCAGGGCATTACTAATACGGTTCTCCCTGCACCGATCTCAAGGTTGTCTGAGATTTTCAAACGCGAGCCAAGACGTCTAGCAAACAAAGGCACGGGTGGGAAAAGACGAAGGGATTCAAGGATGCATCGCTCGAGATACTTTAGCTGGTATAGGTCGGAAATTGTCAGAAACGTGATGTTTTGCTGTTGTTCTTGTTCGCTGCTCTTCACCAATACTGCTTTTGAGGTGAAAAGGACGTCTATTTCATTACGGCAAATGGCTTGATGCTGTGGGTTCATGGCCAGGTGAAGTAGGGCAAATTGGATACCCGCAAATGTTGCTTCGTTTTCCTGTGCAAATTTTCCAGTTTAATTAATGCATTACGGTTAATGAAATAGTCCAAGTGTGTGCTTGATAAAGAAAAATTACGTAATGAATTTTTCAAGTACTGCGAATATAAAGGTAGCAAAATTGTCAAGGATTTCCTTTTCACTCCATTCATATCTCAGCATCAACTCAAGTAGAGGTTGAAATTGTGATTCCTCCTGGCTGCTTTCTCTTTGCTCTTGTTTTGATTTGTAGTTGGCAATCATCTGAAATAACAGGAATGACAAAACAAATCAAAAGGGAAAATGTTGTGTAAGTAATTAGTTTTTCACATTCACCTTTCTTGTTGCACTAAGCATTAGTTTTGTTGCTTCATCAGATACATTTTTCCGTGGGTGCTTTCTCCACAATGGCCGGAGAAAAAGATGTGGATGACGAAACACGTACATTAAGCACTCTTTGTGCCTTTTTAGAAATGAATGCAATTAATTCAGCATACCTAATTAATTTATCAAGTAGCGAGAAAAAGTGATTAATTTGAATACGTAAATACTTACGTGGAAATACTTTGCTGAATTTGCGTAATGTCTTTGTCAGCGTAGCTGCTTTCTCCTGTTATCAGGTCACCAGTGAATCTGAGCAAATGTGTACTTAGGTACTTTGCAAACACTTCACCATCTTTAAGTGGTCCATTGTGCTCGTTTGTGAATGCCAGGATATCATTTGTCAAGTTTCTCGAATATTTGTTAGCGATGCTCATGTAGGACAAGAGGGTTTTGTACGTGAACCCACGCGACAGACACTTTCTGTGGGGTTGCCAGACACTGGAATTTGCGACAAATAGGCCATCGTGCAATTCCTCGACAAACAGACGCTTGTAAATGTACCCAGATTTGTTGAGATGGCGAGGGTCGTTGGAGCTCAAGAGCTTTTGAATTATCGCTAGATCCGATGTGGCAATTACATTGAGTGGTCCAAAAGGCAGTTGGAACGTTTTCCCGTACTTGTGACTACACTCGGTGAAGACGCTCATTCCCACTAAAAATAACGTCATTTAGCATATTAAAATTTACGTTTAAAATAATTAGCAAATATTAATTACCCGTTCCAATTTGAGACACTGTATACCACCCGTTTATAATCAAAGGTATTCTTGTGAACCGGAACCAATTCAATTGCGGAAAATTCTGGATTGTATTCTCATTTTTCCCACGTTGCTTTAACTTCCGGTTTCTCTGAATTCCGAACAAAACAATTAATATGACAAGAAGATACACGGCCAGCTTAAACGTGTCTCTATCAAACAATAGGTTCGACAAATGATCTTTACACGTGATATTTAGCGAAAATGATTGATTTTTGGAATTTTCAGAATCCATACTAAAAAATAAATTGATAAAAATTTTACACTGAAAAAAGCAAAGAAAGAAATTTAATGGAAATGTTCGTCCTTCCGGTTCAGTCAAAAACTTGAAAAGCAAATTATTTCATGTTCCATGTTATGCCGTGTGAATTAAATATTCAAAGCCTTTTGAAAGACATGATGACATCTCCTCCTTGAAATATATTCCAGAGGGAATGCTTGTGTGATCAAGTACAATACATCTTTGTCGCGTACATGATAAAATCTGTAATGGTAATGAGTTACTGAGGCAAGTGCAATCTCTTGCCAAAAAATGGAATGCTTGGAAATACATAATCATTTTACTATACAAGAGTAGCGATGAAAGTACCTTTCTACAAAAATGCTAATTAATTGAAAAATTTTCTTGTCATCTATCCTTACTTTTGCTTTTGCCTCTGATATCTTGCCATATTTTATAATGGGGTTTTCCAGTAGCTATGTTAGTCGCTAGTCTAATCTCTTGATACGTTGATGGAGATGTATGGATCATGATAATGAGAGCAACCACCTTTCTTCATGAGCAAACATGGCACAACAAATCCCCGAAATAATCAACTAGAAAATTTGTTGAGGCGAAATAATGATGGAATCTTATGAATACTTTATTTATATACAAACTTGTTCCTACTACTTCCTCATCGTTAGTTAAAATGAAAGCGGCGATGATATGCAGTATTCCCCACCTAATACTGCACTGCGACACAATGTCCTGTGTCTAATTTTTAAAACGGTGGTGTTATTATTACGTAGGTAGAGCCACGTGCTATTTATATTTCAATTTTCGTGGGAGTACTCACAGAATGCCGGTGGTTTTGTAGAAGAAAGATTGTGTGGGTGGTAGGTAATCATTTGTATTTTGTTTCGTTTTGTTTCTTCTTTTCTAGTGAAGTGTAACAGTATAGCCACAGTAATTGATAGTGTGTAATAATACGTCATTAGAAAGTTGGTAATGACGAATTAATGGAAGACCATTCCAGTTTGTTTGAGGCGATTGGATTAATAGAAGTGTAAATAGCAGAAAATTATAATAACTTTATGACCGATTTTTCTCCGTCATCTTGATGGATAACGCTACTGCTGAAAATACTATTAATAAACGGTTGGGAATTTGACGATCCACCGACAATAAAAAGTTTTGATTTTGAAAGAATTGATGTTCGTTACTGGAATAAGTTTGTGCATGAATACTGGCACTGGTGTTTTTACATTGGAGCTTTATACATTATCGCCATCTTCAAGTTTGCAAAGATGGATGAGGCAAAGGGAACCCTTTGAGTTGAAGTACCCGTTGTTTCTCTGGAATGCTTGTTTGGCTGTTTTTTCCATCGTTGGATTTACACGGGTAACGCCACCTCTTTTTCATGTGCTATGGAAAGAGAATGGATTTTACAACAGCATTTGTATCAAGTAGGTACATATTTACGATATTACATACATGTATGGATTGTACATATTTTGCACAAGCATTATGCGTGATATTTTTCTTGTGAATTTTAGAAGAGGTTTAAATCTACCTAACGTAGTTGATCGTAACTTGTGTACGTGGGTATGTAAGGTGAAATGTCATCTTTGCTTATCTTTGTGCCATCTTTAAAAATAATATTACATAACTGCAAAAAGTCCGTGTTTATTTCAGCTCGCTTCATGGAGCCAATAGGTCGCTGGTATGGAGGACTCAACTACTTTGTCCACTCTTTCATGTATCCATATTTTGCTCTAAAGGTAAGCCAAACAGAAACAATTCTTCAAGGACACTGGACTTTTGGACTGGACGTTACATGGGCATTTTATAACTAATGGAACCTGACACTTTCTATTTTTAAATTACTTTTGCAGACCGTGGGCATCCGTGTTCCTATGTACTTTGCCAAACTGGTAACAACTCTTCAGTTTACACAAATGATGATTGGACTGACTGTCAACTTGGCGTCATTTTATCTTCAAAGTATGTGTACTTTAGTAGTTCAAAGTATCTCAATTTTAGAACTGTATACGCTGTCATGATTGTATAATATTATGTATATATTTTTACAATTTTAACGTAATGGTTTATATAGAACTAGGTTATACATGTGCCAGAGACCAGATCAGTGTAGTAGCCTTCACCATCGTGTACGGCTCATTCGCCGTTCTATTTGGGAAACTGCTCTACGACTCTCTCGTAAGGACATGCAGTCAGAAGAAAAAGAAGAAACAGGAAAAGAAGGAATGAATGCAATGTAAATACAAATAATGTGTAGGATGTAGAGGTATAATGTAACGGTGACCTTCCAACAAACGTGTGTGTGTCCATTCTACTATATAATATTGTCACGTTGCTATTCATAATATTATTTCTGAGATTTGTAAACAAATAAACAGTTTGATTTAAACGGAAATAAATGATTGCGTGATGGTATAATATGATTTTGCAGCATTTCCAGGAAAGAGGAAGTGTAATTCCTACATGGAATGAATGTGAAGGTTTGTGCCTATACGACAGATAAACCTGCAGGGAGCATGGGAAGCAGCAACCATGGCACAGTTTGTTTTCATCAATCATCCGTCTCAGTCTAGATACTTTTAGTAAACATGTTTAAACTATTTTTCACCACCTTACTTGCTACTGCTTTCGCCTAGCCAACACCAAGAAATTGGTAGAGATGAAAGCTTTGATCATTTGCAAAAGTTTCATGTAACTTGTTCCAAAAGTTTCAATTTCCATTTCTGTGTTTGGCGTATAATTACAGTTTTATATAAATGTAATATTATTGGGATACAGATACTGTATACAGCTTGCATAATTGGGATAGGAAATGGGAACTATAAGCTGACGATAACGATACTCCGTTATATTATGTACCTAATTGTCATTAAAACATTCTTATTTATTAATTCAGTGCGTTATTAGTCCTTTACGTCTAATTCCGTATTTGTTTCTGTACTCATTATCGGCTACATGCGGTGTCCTAGAAAAGGTAATATGATAAGCCTAGCCAGAGATATAAGAACTGGCAAGGTTGTGAGTTACATGAAAATGCAGGTTTTATGCAATGATTAGGTTTGCCTTGCATAATATTCTTATTAGTGTTTCGGGTGTAATTTTCGTAATTTCGTGGAGTTATTTATTTTCACATAATATACGTAACAGCTATAATGGTAGACTCAATTAATTTCTGTCCTATATTCAAACAAAGCAAGAAATTTGTTAAATTTGCAATTGCATCATAACGATAAGATAGCTGGTTACAATGGAAAAGAAAGTGAGCACAGTTCCCCGACCGATAACATAACAGTCCCCACATTCAAATCCAAATTCGTCACAACCGTTCAGTAAACACTGTGTCCTGTACATTTTACTCATGTTATTCTCCTCTCCAACTTCCTTCCCATCATTTTCCTCCTTCAGTTTAAAATCTTCTTTTGCAAGTCTCCTCATACACATCTTTTTAAACTTACCACTTTCATGATGCACTCGGCCCATTTCTCTCAAAAGTATAATGTTCTGAATACTGTAATGAAGCACTATAGCAACAAAGATCATTAAACTTGTTGAGGGCAGTGCATTCATTCTTTTCAATGGAATATAGCTCATAATCACAACTTGCATGATCATCACCGCTTTGCACAGCAATAGCAGTCCACTATATATACCGTTGTATTGAGCCATCAGAGATCTTATGTGCTCATACTTTCTCACTTTCGACTGCATCTCCCGAAAATTAAGGGGTTCATCAGGTACGGTAGCATGGAGATACTCTAACAGCCAATTGAACGTCCTCGCTACGGTTATGGATATAAATAGAAACTGGAAGAGGGCCATGTAGGTATAAATCACGAGCAGGAACTCAAAAGAAAATGAGAAAACGGTCAAAATTGTTTTCCAAGGTGTTGAGAAAAATCCTTCTCCGTCGACAAGAAACATTGACGTCATATGAGCTTTAAAATGTGGATGGTTCCAGTGGTTCAAGCCGATAAGAAGCATAGATACACCAGTTGCCACTGGAAAGTACACCAATACTCTTTTATACACTTGAAAATGTCGT
>JAHZMV010001747.1:0-28418 GCA_027743765.1 Coecobrya sp. COE2
CAGAGAACCATGCAAGTTGATTATGCCTTTTGTTATGAATGATTCCCCTCCAACTCCGGCATCGTATATCGTTGCCAACGTTTGGTGAAGTAAATGACCAGTACTTTTGGTAACACGACTGTCTGCTTTCTCTGGAGACAGCACTTTTCTGGATTTTCTAGTCGCCTCCTTACATTAGATTACATATTCTAGTGTACATTCACTTGTTTCCCTGCCAAAAATCTTAAGATATAAGACAGAAAGAGAAAGAAAAGTGGGTGTGTGTAGCAGGACATTTGCTGGCCATAATGTATCTCTTTTCTCATATAATATGTTTTCCTTAAGCACTCATTACTATACATTGACCTTTTTCGTTACAAACAAAAAAATCAGAACGTCTGACATGTTAAAGGTATTATCTGGCTTCGCTGGACCGACACGTACAGTCGTCGTGTGGATGCTGTTTTTTTGGGAAAGTGAAAAACACAAAATCTAAACTATGTTAGGACTAAAGTTCTAGTTTAAAAAAATCGGGATGCTGTAAATAAAATCGAATTATCCTTCTTTATGACGCCGTCCTTCATGCTTAGATGTGGAAATGTTTTGGCCATGGTTTAGTGCTTGAGAGCACAACTGTCATCAATTCTACAATACTACCGTCATTGATAAAAAGTTATAAATGACAACTCTGTAGAATAAAATCTGCCATGTAAAAATGGAAAGTTGAAATGTCTGTCTCTGTAACTCGTCGAACATATAACCCTTATTCTTCCATTCTTTCGACAACAAAAATGTAAATATGTGAGGGATACGGATACAAAGCACAAAGACAGAGATGAGGTTTTAAGCTTTTTGCATAAAATGCGATTGTATAACAGCGAAAATATCACGGAAGAAGTGAAATAAAAAGAATAATAGAAATTGAAAGGGCTTTATATCCCAATTCAGCTATCTATTTAACAGTGTGCAAAAATGCAGAAGCACAAAACTAATCATTATTCATACTCCCTGTGGCAGAAAAATAGATAAAAGTGTAAATGAAATGAATGACAGAGGTGTCAAGGATTTTGTTTGCGTTGATAACAAGAGAAAATGACAGGCAAGCAAGTTATCTCCCATTATCCTAGAATAAACTCAACATACGGCATATACCCACTACCAGTTAAACTAGGTCGTAATACATAAAAATTAGCTATTTCACTCACATAACAAAAGAACGTGTCACCCCATTGAAGAAAGGAAGCTGCCAAAAGGGAGAGGAGAAAAAACCAGCTTGGGCGTGAGAGTGAAAGTGAAAGAAAGAGTCCGCAACAAGTTTTACTGGAAACACGCAAAATCCATAAGCAAAGTAAACCTGAGCTGCTAAATTGTAAGTGAGCTTCTTTCACTTGACAAAATTTGCAACTAAAGCAGGAACACGAAACACAAACCTTTTCAAATAAAGCCCGTATCACCCACCGTGTTTCTCCAACCCAGCTATATCACCACTGGTGTTACTAGATTGTTGTTTTCCCATGTTTTGGCTTATTGTATATTGGCTCGGCCGAGCAGCTTTTTAATTTTCTGGCTTGCTAATAACTAAAGCAGACGAGTGTAAATGGTCATATTAAGAAATATACAAATAGAAAGTAGCATGTCTTTATTATTTATTTATTTAAAAGCTCTCTCAGTTGCATGTATTGGTCGTTGTAAGTGAAACAAAAGTTGGAACTACATACCCAGCACATGACATGCATGCATATTACCTAAAAGATCGTTTTTCATCATCTTAAGGTATAAAAAACATGAACACATACTATTCAACTACATGTTTTACAAACAACAACGGAGGACACATGTTTATTTCACCAATAATAGTAGTAGTAGCAGCGTTACTTGTACTTCCACAACTGGCATAACAGAAAGACCTACTGGGGCTGTTTGTACATACATAATGTAATAGAAAGTGATGTTTCATATGACACTGAGATATTATGAAAGTGGGTAATATCAAAGATTGCATGCAGTGTGCATCCACCACCGGAAGGGGGAAGATGTAGAAATCTATTTGGTTTATGAGTGTGACCAAACCACACTCATATTATAATCTAACATATTTTACGATACCATACTTCTCATGGCTTAGTTTTGATAATACGCTTTTACTGTTTTAGCACTATACAGAATATTACTCATCTTTGTACATGCATCTTTCTTTATAGTAAGTACATAATATGCCATAGTGAAGAGCGATGGGTTCCTTCCCATTTCCTCTTTATAGCAAAACAGTCAACTCATTCAATAAGCATCAAAACTGTGGGCAAAAGGTAGGAACAGTGCTTACAAATTTTCTTTCGTAGTCCACAGTCCACATTTCCCTATTCATGGTTTACCAAGAAGATAGTGTTTGAATTTTGGATATAGTACAAAAGTTCAAATTTGACGGTTATAGGATCACGGTTATTTTACCGTTCAACCATAATTTTTACACATATATGTCAGCCTCTTTTAGTTCCAATTTCCTTGTTCAGATTCGCATCCTTTGGATATGAGCTATTTCGTGAATTTCCTTTAGAAAAAATACATATTGCTTTTCGTGCTCTTCCATTACCACACTACCATACCATCATCAGAACCACCTTAGAGTACTACTATCGTTGCAGAATCCAGCATAAGAGAAGCAGCAACATTCCATGTTTCCCAGCCTTGTTTGTACTATACACTATTATTCGACCCATGCACGGCCGACTGCTGCTAATGCTTCTCTCTTCTTTTTTGAGCCTGGGAGCCTCTTGCTTTCTCTTGTGCTAGACTGAGCGAAAAGTAATACACTAGCGCACACCATTTCTGAAGTGACGATGGTGGTTGGTGGTGAATGGATACTGGCAGACTTGCTAGCGAGAGAGAAAGCAGTACACACGTATTCTGAATCGAACGCTACGAAAACACAATCTCGTCTCGTGGTGCTCTAATATTTTCTTCTGATGAAAAGGACAAACCAGTTCAGGAGAAGAAACAACTTTTTCCGATTCTTCAGTAAGAGTGGTTCGTACTTTTAGTACACTTGCTAGCACATCAGACAGACACATTTTTTCTTTAACAAACCATCAAAAGAAAGGAGTAAAAGAGAAAAGTTGTGTGAGAAGGATTTTTTCGTTTGGAGAAAGCACATAGAACAACCGACCAGCACATTCCTGTTAGTATTTTACGCAACATACACACTCAAACTTTTACTTTATTGTTATCATATTCTCTTTTCTGGTTCGCGCATAATATTTAGAGATGGGATATCGCGTGGATGTCAGATATGATGCTTTCTCACTGCACTTTCTGCATTTGGTGTTGAATGACAACTTGACTATCTTCATTTATCCTGAAGTTTTTGTAGTCTTGTGTTCCAGAAGTAAACACAAGTAGGATACATACAAAGTTAGAGAAACTTATGAAAGCTAGCTACTGGCCTGCTAAGCAATCGTTGATTTTTTGTTACTTTTCATTGGTTGACAAGCAGTGCTACTGGCGTATTCTAATCTAATGTCATAACAAGATACTTTGCTTATCATATTTGTTTCCTACAAGATATTTCAACTTCTCTCTCGCTATCTAATACTAAATGAATCTTTAACTAATTTATTTTTTACACAGGTGACAAATTTACAACAGCAGAGGTTCCGAAGCGATCAACTGGATGGAAATTTCTCTAAGCCAAGGGTGTTTCATAACTGGCTTTATCCCAAGGAAATAGCAGTAAGTCACTGCGAGGTAGTGGCAAGGCATATCTTGTTGGTAAGTGAAAGTAAAAGACATCATGCAGAAGTACAGAGGGAAAGTTGTTTTCACTTGTTAATGTCAACTGAATCAAACTGTTGTTCTTCGCCAACTGTCAATTTGGAAATCCGTTGGTGGATCAACCATTAGAACATAGCAATATATTCCTGTCACGGTGCAAGTTCTGGTGTATACACTATTTGGAGTATTTGGAGTGAAACTGAAGTTGAATGCGCAACTGGTGTTAGTTGTAGTGAGTCACAGAGTTGTGTAAGTTACAGTGAAAATAAGTTAAGGAAACAATGATAATTAGAACTGGATTGTTTGATTCCCATCGAATTCCCTAACATTTACTCAATCTGTGTCAGAAACATTAAGAGTAAACTTATGCATGCGCCACACATTGGTGTACAGATTTGTAAACTGCTGGACATTAAGATGTGTACCTTATTATTTTGAAAAAGAATCAACAACGGGGATTATTAGCATATATAAGCGATTGCTGTCAGAGTATATATGAGAATACATACATTACGAAATATCAAAGTGAAGTGAAAGTAAAATCCTTTTTAGAAACAACTTTTTGAATGTCACACATATTCTGATAAACACTCTTATGATTTATGACCATTAAAGGTAACAGGCAAAAATAATGAATTAGCACACTCTTCACTTTGTCAAGCTGACCCAGTTAACATTGTAGGACAAGTGTAGCTAAGACAAGTTGCCAAATTACGTACTATTTACCCAGCAGCGAACAAAAAGAAAAAGCAGAGTGGAGAAAGTTGAAGGAAAGAAAGCAGAGCGGATGCCCGCATCAAGCTAAACGAGGTTAAAAGCCGTTCGCTACTAGCTTCGTTGTAACTAGCAGAGTTAAGCTCACTGGGAGCGCTTGACTTTCAGCTCTTTCGATAAGGTAAGCACTTAATAACCTCAGTTTGGTCTGACACTCTAATTTGTTGCATGGCCCATGTGACATAATTTATAACGACCACGTGAGTTTACTCTAAACTCTACATGGTCATCATTTTTTCATAAATATGACCAGTCTCATATTCATACATTTATATATTGACCGATTTGACCGCATATCCTAGCATGAACTTTTAATTTCTTAGCTTTCAGGCAGCAGAAAATAAAGTTAAACATATCATAGCTTGCATTCCTCTTCATATGATGAAGGAATTAAAATTAACATTTCGTTTAAAACGCAGCTAGTCTATATTTCCGTAACTCACTCGTAACCACTTGTCAGTGTGAGTGTTGGAGTGTATGTACTTAAATCTCTGCCACTCTATAATTCGTTCGTCAATTGTGACAACAAGTTATTTGAATGAATAGGAGAAAACAAAAGAATCATTTCTATTTTCTCATTCAGTTTTAACATGGACTCACGAAACTTCCCACGAAGTCACTTCACAAAAGATTGGGTTAATACGCCATGCGTGATCCGTTCAAATCATGGTTTTATATCAATTAAGCTCTCATGTAGTCACATCTCATCACATGACATATTATTCCGACAAAACGCACGTAAAATAGCTGATTTACTTTATATTACACTTCAGAGAAGCATAGAAAAAATCATATAAACTATAATTTGTATAACTGAACCAGTCATGTTTGTAATACGTAGGTACATATGAAAAAATAATGCTGAATACAGTATCATGCTTAAATAATACATGCACACTGTATGAAATACGTACTCTGAACTTTTAGCAAAATATGCTGTTGCGTAATTCCCCACTGAATTCAACTGACGGTTACCTTGTTTCCATTAGGGGTTGTAATAAACGCCAACTCCACATTGATTTTATCTTTTTAAAAACAACTAATGAATTCATGGAATACGACAAAGTCAGGTTTTGTTATATGTAGTAAGCCCAATTTTGTGCCGTGATGTACTGAAAATCCGTTTATAATACACAGGAACGAATAACTTAAAAAAGCGTACAAAATCATAAACGGGTGGAACTTTGATGTGTATATTTATTTATTTTAAATTGCACATGAGAACCACTTGCTTCCTGTCTGTCTTCATCAGTCCACCAGTCGTTTTACCAATTTATCTTTCTTCCCTTGCTTTGCCATTCACAATATCACAATCTTATGTGCTCGACAATGTGGCGTGTTTGAGAGCATCTGGATCTGGATAGAGATGGAACACGTACTACATACTATATAAAAGTAAAACAAATTTCGTTTCTTTATTTCTTTCTTTCTTTTTCTTCCACTTCTCAGAGAGAACATGTACTTTAAGCATGCTAACATTATTTATCATATTATGTGTTTGCTGTACAATGGTGGCACTACCACCACCACACCAGCACCATCAACATCGAGGTCAAAACTATAGAAATTTACTTTCCTCCTTCTCTTTCTTCTTGTCTTTTAAATTTGTGTGTGTATATGTATAGGTAGGCAGTCCGAATTTACTTACTAAATCAGTTTGCATTTTCTTTGCTTGTTTCTTGGTCTGGCTTTTGTTTCCTTTTTAACAACAACGTTTCGTCGTCCTGGTCCTGGCTGTCTGATCGCCGTCGTCACCATCATTTCTCTTTGTCTGTTATGCGGGAAAATGTGCATGTCTTACAAACAGAGAATTCGAGTTGTTGTATGTATTTGGAGTTTTACATTTTGCATAGTACATACAACAACTTGCGAAAACACTACATTCAAATGTAACTCTGACTATGAGTGCTGTTGTGGTTGTTCATCTCGCAGTTCATGAGCATTCAAGCATAAATTGAGGCAGTAGCGAAATGAAAAGGAAGGAAGTAGAAGACAGATTGCAGCCTGTTGTTTTGCCTGTGCAGAGATTAACAAGTACAGCAACAATACCCAAAAGGCACATTTTACATTGGAATGTTTACTTTTGCTATCATCATCATGCAGTAAGCAGTACACCACAACTATACACACTCGCACAATTTGAAATTTCAATCTCGTTCAATCCTTGTCGTACGTTCCCCTCATGAATTCTGCTCACTGCATCAATCTGCATTGCACTGGTGACAAATGAATTTTTACAAAGTTAGTGCTACGTGCCGCTGCCTGTTGTGCTTATGCGTTTCCCCGGTTTACGTAAAAACAACCTCTCTAACCTGCCAAAGAATCCGATCTGATCCGATTCACTTATAATAAAAATGAAATTAGAGAACGACAGCGCAGAAAGGATTACCTAAATATTTATTTACGGATGTATGCTTCCTTTCTTTAGCTTGTCCCTTGGGACTGTTTGTACGCAGCGGAACTATAGACATACCATAGTCGGTGACGTTCCAGAATAGTTTGCTGCATGTGGACATTAAGTGGACAAACTCTACATTCAAATAAATCACGGTTGTGAATTACTAACTCAAAACTACAGAAAAATTTACAACTGAAATACGCATTTGTAAAGTTCTGGGTTTTTTACCCTAGCATATGTACTATGTAAAACATTGACCAAAATGTATCTTTATATTTATCAAAGATTTGCAGCAGTCCTGGGTTCTATATTCATCTCGCTTGTTTTCATGAGAGTTGATAATGGTTTTTTGTAATTTCTCTAATATAAATAAATTACATTTACACATAGCACTCCAAAATAAGCCCCTAGTTGGCGTACACTTAAAAAGTCATATTAATCAAAGCGATAGTGAGAGAAAATGAAGCATTAATTGCGATTTTATAGACATTCTTGTCATGATCTGTAATATATACCACTTTCCCAAACTGTAGGAGTCACAAATCGGTGCTTGATCAACAATTTTCCCCGGTTGCTAAATGGTTTTTGCATCGGTATGGCACCTAAACGTGTGAGAAGAATGCTGTTATCTACTTGTATTCAGATGGAATGATCAGCACAAAATAATATTATATTCACAAATCCTCTAGAAGAGAGGTAACAAACGAGTAAAACGCGATAATATAACGCGATAATATACTGTTATAAGCATGTACAATTAAATGTGTCTTGTACATATATCTGACGACGAGTCACAAGAGGTACGAATTTCTATATGTACTTCCATAGTTTGTTCTTGCTCGTGTGTTTGGACTGTTTGGTTCTCTGGGAAAATTTGGATTATTATAGTGGGTCTCTTGTCTGAGAAAGCTTTAGTGTTAGTTATCATCGTCGTTATCAGTAGCAGCTAGAAACGCATTCGCTATGATGATTGTGATCTGATCAGCACATAATCTACATAAACGACGGCATTATCATTATCGGTTGTTTGCCAACATGGATATAAGCAACAGTATTATATAGTTTCTGTATAATATACCCTTGTTACTGTAATAGTCCTAAAATCATTTCATATAAATCGCGACTATAGAGCAAATATAGAGAACTATAAAATGACAGAGAGAAACGGAGGACTCGGAGCCAAAAAATTATCTGAACGAGTTTTTGTAGAGAATGTACGCAGTTTTGAAACTCATTTAACATTACAATACATAGTCACACGTCATAATTGAATGTAAAATGTGACTTGTCCTCGCTGCCGTATAAGCTCACTGGTCTAGTGTTCTGCGTTTCCGTTTCTTGTTACACGCGTACGAACATATTATACACCACTTTTTGCAATTCTAGATAATGCCCGACGCAATGTGTCTTTGTTTTATTTTATCGTGAACGTCACCCTTAAACGAAACACAAATTATTACAAATGAAAGGGTACGCTGCCATGCATAACACAAGCATGTTTCATTCATTTCTTTTTTGTTAGAATGGAAGATACCGTAAAATTAAGTAGGTAAAACACATCTTTACAAATGCCTGGTTTTTGTCTCATGGCATTTTCAAAATCGTTATACTATCATTGACGTTGTAAATGTAGTTTCGTGGATAATTTTTATGCATGCACAGGCCCTACAAACTACCTTCATACCTGCCACAATGTTTCCTACAATTTTCCACTATGATGCGCTTTCATACTTCCTTGCTTGGTTTGATCTTTATTTCTCTCGTGAATATTTAATGGTGCGCAAGTACAAGTAAGAAAGTACATGACATTCTACATCAGTCTATAACTATTCAGTTTGAATAGTCGAAGCATGACACTGCAATGCTTGATTAGAAAAATTTATAAAATGTTTACCCCTATTGGTATAGTATTGTAGATTCTATGAAATATCACTGTAAAAATGTGACTGGTCTTATTATGTGGTCGTGCTCTTTTCGCTTAATTTGGCTTAACTAAATGCATTCCAAATGGTTTTATTGTAAATCCACTTCAGTTCTCTTGTTAGTATAAAAGTACATCGGTTCATTGGGCTGTAAATGTAAACTCACTAATCTCAATAAATCAAACGGACATGTTATTTTTAACTGAAAGTACTGTATCCTTTAATTAGAAACTTCAAAACTGCCAAGTAATATCAGTTAAATATCATCAAATAAGGCCATATGGCTCGTTCGCCTTACAATAATTCACATTCATTTAAATTTTGAAGTTTGTATGATACGATCTAGAGCTAAAAAGCTGAAAAGATAATAATTTTTACTGTGCCTAAATGACCAAGACTAATATATTAGAATATCCTATGTCACATCAACAATACATCACTTCTGTATTTTTAAAAAACCAATCTAAGAAGTGGATTTAGAAGCAGGAAATGCAATATCTTACTCTGGTGTATTTATACTAAATCCGCTTTTTGGCTAGTTGCACAAGTTGCTATCTTACTTCTCATTATATTGAGATTTACTTCATAATTACATTTTCTATACACTCTGATACGTTTTCTGTGTTACTTGACAGTGTTACATAGACCTTTACTATTCACTTCTTAACATAGAGCTCAACTGAAGCTCTATTGAATCTTTGAATGCAATTGCAAATTAATCTCAACAAAAACAGTCTACCAAAAACAAGAAAAAGTAATTTCAAAGTTCGTTGGCAGTGGCATGTATTCACATTCATTTTCAACAACTTTACACTCACGAGAGGATGAGGAGCTCCATTTCCTGTACATGTGAATGCTTGTATCTACACTGTTTTGCTCTTCAACTATATTTTCATGCTATTACTAATAATATGTGTGTTTGACCTTCATCCGTCATCGCATCCTTCATAACACAGCACAACTCGCCTCGTTCATTTTGAATACTACGGGAAAGTTATTCACAACTCATGTTAGTATTTTTGTGCAAGTGACATGTTTATTTAAACCTCATATTCACTCATTACTTTTTTATATTTTCCTCACTCTGCAATACTTTGGCTTCTAATATCTTAAAGTACAGAGACTTGACTTGCTTTTCCTAACTTGTTGACACTTCTTGAATTTAAACATTCATTTAGCCTCTTAATTTCTACGAAGAAAGTAGGAGGACAGGTGGACTTTCTGTGGAATTGGTTTGGCCTGTTCGTATCTTAATCCTGAATCCTGATTGCATATAATACAAACATATTTTATTAACCCACGTAATATACACGTTTGCTTTGTCATTTTTTTATCTAATTTTATGCTTTGAACATATAAATAATAAATTGATAAGTACGTACTTGGCTCCATTCACCACACTTATTTTATGCTGCATGTACATGTCCTGATGATTCGTGAAGTCTACAGCAAATTCGCCTGAAAGCACACCCGGGATCTTATACTGAGATTTAGGTCGTCTCAACTCTCTCAACGAACTTATTTAGCTAAATGTTAAACCTCAAAACACCATTCATTCCGTGTCCCTTAACACCTAAATATCTTCTTCCAGATGTACCAATGGAAAATGTCTTCAGGGCTCCCTGTGGGAAAAGTCAGCTCCATTTTCGTATAACTAATACATGTATACTATTCATTACATTAGAAACACTCCTTTCTACTTTTCCCTCAATCTTACTTTCCCATTTCATTCATTAAATAGTAATGATAATGCCTCTCCAACACATCAACATGTGATGGTATTAATACCTTCTGAATATTTTTCTCTCCTTAAATGTGAACTTGACTACTGACACTAGTAACACCATCACTATCACTGCTTTCTAACAGTAGTAGTATAGTAGCTTCCGCAAAACTCTTTTCTTATTTCTTCATATGCTCCCTTTTCTCCAACTTATTACTCATTTATTTATTCCAGTGGTTGCTTTCACCAGTGGTGTTCTTTCACGAGTCATCATCATTTTACATTTTCACTCGTTCTACTTGAAATACATTATTAGGTATATTAGGTATACGAGGCATATAGCATGAAGCACACCTAACAAAATCCCTTTATATACTTTACATGTAGACTAGGTAATCATGATCATATAACGTATAATAATGTACATTTAAGTTAACTTTTCAATGAGAACCAGAGCTACCACTGCGAACATTTTCCGTTATATGCATTTTGAGCTTTCATATCTCTTGTCATGTCACTGAGGATTTTGGGGATAATGAGGCGGAGGCGACGATGAAATTGAACCACAACATCTATTCCCAATCCCCCTTAATAATACCACAAAACCGCTCCCACTAAGACCACTACTATCTTCGCCATCATACTTTTTCTCATAAGCTTTCCTAAATCATCATCATGTCATTTTCTAAATAAACATATGCCTAGTAAGAAGTCTCTCCATCACTTGATTTTCCAGGAAAGGATAAAAAATTAAGATATGCATGAGCCACTGCAAGTAAGGGAAAGGAAAATGATACGTTCCTGGTAAAACCTCATGTTGTTCGTTTATGTTCACTTTTTTCATAATTTTAATCTACCATAATATAGGAAATGTGTCCACGAGGGGAGCACTTTCTTCACCCATTTTCTACTAGAACCTTACCACAGAAATAGAGTTATTTTCACAAATAAAAGTATAGACAGGCTAAGTATGTTGTTGAAGAGAAAACCCTACAGTACCTACATGCATTGAATTGGTGTACCAGATCATACCACAGACGAATACAACCATGCTCTAGTTATTTTCGTGTATGATCTTCTGACAATCTAAAAAAACTTTAATAGACGACAGAAACACTGGTGACTGGAAATTGCTATAAAATTCAGCCACCGTCTTTTGAGGTTTTATATTCTTTTGCTTTCTCTAGCCTCGTTCCATTGTTACCAAATGACATTCCGTGATATGAAGGTATACGAATTTACTGCTCATTCTACAACGAGATGTGTCACAGTGTCACAGCATAACACTCCTAAACTAAACCTCCTACTAGACATAAATGGATGACAGTGGATGCGAAAACATGCGAAAATTATACTTCATGTGCGATGATGCGAGTTGAGAGCTACCATTTTTGCTCTATCAACAAAAGAACTTACCAAGCTGAGAAAGAAATCATATGAAGATGAAAGTAAATACATACATACATTTGTGTAAACAGATAAGAAGCATACCTATTTGTTCGTTGCAAGAAGTATATTATCTACCGCCAGTAGGGTAAAACAAGCTGATATATTGAAGAAAACGCACATAAAAACGTGGGCTTGCATTTTTAATAGTGAACATGGCCACAGTGGTAGTAAATAGTAAAGGATGACAAGACAAGATAGATGAAATTGCACCATCAGCATGATTTTGATGGGGATGTCTAAGGAAAAGAAAGGGAGGATAAAGTTTTCTTTTAAAGCAGCTGTTACTCTACTTCTTTTACCCTGTAGACATGTAGGGTCGGACGGTGGATATTGACGTGAAAGTATAATTTTTTAGGTTAATTTTTCCCTTGGTGCTAGTAGAAGCAGACTAAAAATTGTTGATGGCCAACTCGTTTGCTGTTTTCATGCTTGTCATTTTCTTTTTAATGGAGCAGACAGTGTCTTTGGAATTACCGATCGTTGACAACAGTGTTCTTCAGACGGTTTCGTTGTGTACTTTGAAGTTTGTGGGTTTCCTCATTAGTAGACATTGGTTTCTGTCACACACGCACACACACACACACTCATACTGACATTCAACAGGATTGATGTTTTGTAGAGGTTGCTTTAGGTTTCTCTGGTGGTCAAGAAAACACTTTTTTAGTGGAAAATCATATTATGTTGTCAGATCATATTATGCATAGCAGATGACTACTGCCTGGTATTATCATTCAACTGCCGCATAGTCATGAGAAACACTTTCTATGATCTGATGAAATACATATAAATGGTTTACCACTGTATATACACATGCAATTTGTACCACATGCATACACAAAGGCCAAAGTGTAAGTAAAGAGAAAGTAGGTTTTTGCCATGAAATTCTGTCATCAAACTGGTTTCTCCTTTCATATTTTTTAACTTTCACCGTCATGTTCGAGATGAATGTAGCAGTTTGCTTGTACTTATGTAAGCCATTTGTGTACACGTTTACTTCCCTAAACATTGCCGTTATTTTATGTGGTGGCGATGATGATTAAATTAGAAACTCTTACATATGAAACTAAAGGCTTTCACGCAAATTCATGAATTACATACCTAAAATTGGACAAATACTAATGAACACATAGTTTGTCCTTTTCCATGTTTGGTAGAAGGAAACAGAGAGTTATTCTGAGTTTTGTTTTATAATTAGTCTATTTATAATCCTTTCATATGAGAAGAGGTGGTGTTATGCAATTTTCATATTTCAAAAATTAAATGAGACCTTGTAACGAATAGAAAACGATACGCACATGAGAAATCACGAGAAACCCTGTGGCAGTCCGTGTTTTTCATTAAAAAATTAACTAATGGTCCGTGGGATGTGGTTTGTATAATATTTTTATACATTTATACTAAAGTTTGAAACAACAACAGCAAACAACTGTGCCCTGTGCTCAGTATTCCGTGTGATTACGTACAGATCCTCTGGTGGATTACGAAAGAAAACGGAAAGCTGAAAAGTAGAAAAAAAAGTTTATGTATTTTGGTTTTTCTAGTGTATCATTTTGGTTGATCGACTTCCTGGTTTCATTTTCTCTCTGGTTGGTTGCTCTGGTTGAAAACTTTTACTTTTTCTCATTTTCCTCTCCACTGTTTATTTTCCATGCGGTTTAAAAACTTCCGTCCAAAATATAATTATGCAAGATAAACAAGAGAATCGGATCGAATGGATGGCTAAAAGCAAAAAGCGGTTAAACTTCATCTACATCTGTCAGGGAATGAGTGCATGAGTAGAATGTCGTTTCTGACTGTACAAATCTCGGATTTTGGTACAGTATTTTCAGAAGGAAATATGACGTGCTCAGGAAAAGCTTGACCTGACAATGGATAGACAGATAGACGCTCAGCTTTTAGGATTTCTATACAAGAGTAGTTGGCTCTTTGGATGATTTACCTAACATGCGATATAATGAATGTGCATAGGAACGTACAGTAAGAAAACAAAGAGGAAAAACGATCTTGCCGATTTTGCTTACGCTGCCGTCCATAATAAGTAAGTAGATTTAATGTACAGCTGGTGCTGCTCACACTACCATAAAGCGTTTATAGACTTTCCTAGAATTTCTCCTAAGAACATTTACAGCTAAACGGAGAAAACGTCATGTTTGGATTGTTCTTCTTCCTTTGTCTTGTGACTGCCACACACACACAGAAAATCCGTATAAATAACACTGCCACCATCCAACTGGCGAATCGAGATATAATATTAAGTTGTACGAATATTCTCGCTAGTAGTATTATCACTGTTGCGTAATAAAATACTTAGCAAACATTCCATTCAATACTGAATCCTGCTACTACGTTTACGTATTTGATTTAATTACCACCACTATACCACACCACCACCTTCTTCAAGATTCATCTTCATCTTTTGCATCATTCCATCATCAGCAGTCTTGCCACGTTTATTATCCTTTTCACATTTCGTTCTATTCTCAAGTTACTTTTTAGCAGTTCCATTTTCTTTTCAACATTTTTATGGTGAGCAAAACCGACGACAAGAGCAGCCATACTCTTTACGCCAATTTCTATGCACTCTATAATATTCACTCGTTTCTTCCGTTGTTACTTGTTCACTCACTGCAACGGAAATATGATATTTCACTCAAACATAATTTATTGTTAGCTCAGTAAATGAATGAGTTGTAAACTATTGTAATGGCTAGGAAGGATGCCCGACGGTTGGAATTGGATTGCAAAGGGGTTTAATAATTAGTTGGTTGCTGCATCCGTCAAAATTACACTTTCTTTCTCCTTCCCACCAATACTACTTTAGAATGATATTGCCTTCCTATTCTTAAAGGTGGTCTATTGAAACATACATAAGAATAGATAATTTGCATAACAGTCTAAACGTACAAAACTTGTTACCTGTATTGGTTTAATTATTTTGGTTTCATTTTTTTCATAATGCATTCGTAATAGTTTTACGCTTATTTCTACATGCAATCAAATGAATATCTCTAATATGTAAGTGGATATCAATGTTGATAGAAATGACAAAAAAGATACTTTCCCATTTTCTTCATAAACGCACAAACACCGTGGAGCAGACGTGACAGCGTACACCAACCGAAACCGAATCTTTATTGATGGGTATTCAAGTTGCAGAAGAAGCACGATACACGGTACCTACAAAACCGATCAGCGATACTGTGTTTTATGTGTTTATCCAACTGTTTTGGGAAAATCTGTCGAGTATATATAAGTCTCAAGGGTCACATCTGGATAATACAAGAGCCATCAAATCCTGTTAGAGAGAAAGTACTGGTATGAGTCTTATCTACTGCAAAAGGAAAAGGAGTAAAGTAGTGATTTTTATGGTAGAATGGAAACCTTAATTGGTCAGTGAATTGAAAGAGAAGCTTTGATGCATTACTTTCCTTTAGTGTGAATGAATGATTGTGGGTGTCAAGAGCAGCTCTATTTGGTGGTTGTTTTAACCAATGATTTCTATTTATCAATTACTGTACATTGACATTTTTGCAGGAGCTGTAATTTTGGGTGCTGTCTGTGTTATAATGTTGAATAAATATCTCTGACATTAAATTATTATTGTGTTTTTGTGTATACTATAATGCTACGTCATGAAAGGGATCGTATGACCTTGAGGCTAATTAAAGAAGATTGATCGATTAGATCTTGAATACTTGCTGGGTTTTCCAACTTACATAGGTAAATACGTTTTGATAGTAATCGAGTGGAAATATGTTAATGGTAAACAGGCAAGTGATGTTGATTCAGCTAATATATAGATCATAAACTACCCTTCACATTCCTAGATGCTTTGGGATTTTACAATATTGATGCTGACATCAGAAACTATATCATTGATATTCAGTAATCACAATCACAAAAATGATAAGTATGTCTAAAAAGTCATAAAATGCGAATATTGAATCCAAATGCTACGTAATTGTTTGAAGTGAAAATTTGTAAATGGCAACCTAGGATTGACTATCGAATGAGATACCAGGAAAATCATCAAACAACTCTTAAAACTTAGGAAAAGTTTAAAGAAAGAGAATTGTGTCATAGATTTAATATTTGTGAACTATAATAATTTAGTCATTTGCATTGGCAGGATTCCTACCGTATGAAAAGATATTGAAAAAAGAAGGGAAGCGATGGCACAAAAAATGGTGAAAGCGATGATATAGGAAGAAGTTGTAATGAAAGTATGCACACTTTATTTTTATAGAATAATATTCTCATAATTACAATATTAAAAGAATAAATTAAGTAGATGGTTAATATTAGCGTGCTGTAATGTATGAAATTGACTATTAGAGTCGTATATCCTATTTCTCCCATTTTATACTGTAACGATATTACGAATCAGGAGAAAAGATTAATTCAGCAGTATAGTTTTAATTAGGACTAGGTTACATACGTGGACAAGATTTTTTACCAGGATTAACATTAAGAAACCGGTAACTTCAGTATAACTTGCATAATATGCATGTATACTATATGCAAGCCTGATATGAATAGCATCCAGACCTGCTCAGTATCCTTAAACATTCACTATATTAACGGTATGGTGTAAGGAACTTTTCATGAATGTGTATGTTTCAAAAACATCTTCCGCAATGAACACTTTCAGGGAAGTATTTTGAGCAACGTCCGAGCAACTCTTATGATTCTGAGTACCTGCGGACGGTTTATGAGAAACTTTCTAATTAACGGGATACTTTTTTTAGAGTAACGGCGTAATGAATTCATTGGAAAGGTCTTGTAAATTGTAATCATCTAAAATTACGATTGTTGGAAACTAGTGATCTTCAAACGAGAAGATTGTACAAGGACAAAATACTGTATAGTTATGTGATTTTCCTGCTCGCTTTCTATTATTACTTTTCTTTTAAATTGCAGCTGGTAGAATTTATTTTGGTGGAATGATGAACGGAAAGAAAGGAAGCAAATCATGTTAGAATTTAATTCAAGAAGGATAATATGCTATTCATCTAAGAACGATAAGCGTTTGTATCCCGAATCACTTGTTTCCCGTTTTACCGTTCTTCAGAAAATGGTTACCCAACCAAATTGGTTTAACTGTTGTAATTCTTGCCAATATGGTCATCAGACATTATGTTGTTTCTGAAACTATGATAGCACTACTCATTTCAAACGAGCCTTATCTTATTTCTCCGTACAAACGAAATATTTTAGTTGGTTTGTCGAAATTGAGGATATGCGATAGAAGAAAGCAATTTTAAGGATTGCTAATAGTAAGTTTCGTTTGCATTTCAAATCCACAAATTTTGCATTCGTATGCATTTACTCAGCTATTCTTTTATGCCTGCATCATCATCACTCATCAAAGGAAACTTTCTATTATTGCTTTCGTTTTTTTCTCTTTTCATACTTGCATAAGTTATATATCTTATTCCTACACACATTCTAACTCAACTCAACAGAATTCTCTCTCCAATTCTTTCTTTATTTTTTACCCCCAAGATGAAAGGAAATACATAGAATGTAAATTCAGCCTGGATGACAGTATCTTTCAATCCGTGCAAACGAAGTGGAGCTTTACTCTGGTTAAATAAAAAACAGTGTTGGAAGCTCTTTATATGGGACTATAGGGTATGAATAATACAACCTAATATTCATTATTCATTTTGAGTTCACGTAAAATTCCCCTAACGAACTTAAGTAGCAGTCCAACTTTTCACATTAAAAACAATGATAGTAGTTGGATAGGAGTATAGGTAGCAGTCACAAATGGCACGAATGTAGGTGATACAGTGATATTTACAGCTACGCTAGAAAGAGTAAGGAAGGCGGCCGTTTTTCTCTGCTTGGGGCACCAGCTAAATGCTCCTTCCGGATTTTCTTTTCACCCACCTTCATAAGTTATTATATTGCATAAATAACGTTGCCGTTCTTAATTAATTATAGAAAAATAATATGGGTTTCAAGGTAAAATATAAATAAATATTCTACAAGCTAAATTCACCTTTTTCTTAAATGAGGCCCCAACACTGTTTATGACGGCGTCATTAGAATTTGTAGACTTTTCCTTTATTGTTTCACCTTTGAGCATCAAGTGAGCAGACCTACTTCTTATCATACGTTTTGGGTACATATCAGGGACGTCAATTGATAATTCTTCAAATTGTTTTGAGAGGCTGAAACATCATGTTAAATTGTTCGTAAAAATCATAATTTGAAATTAAATTAAGAAATATATATTCATAAAGACAAGCATTGTCAAGTTACCTTAATTGCTTAACCGCACGATAGGAATCTTTAGTGTTATTACTTGCGTTGCCAGTATCCTTCTTGCCGGTTGGGTAAATCATTTTATTTAATTCAGGAGTATTCATCCCTCTTGGCCTGGTATATTCTACAATTTTTAAGCAGAATCTAGTTGCCTGCAATACGACAAAAATAATTGGTTGGCAAAAGTAAAAAAAACACAGTCATTAATAATGATTTAGCTCATATAAACCAGAAAGTAAATATTGTAACACCTCGTCCCGGGAATTTTCGCCTCTGAACTTCAAAAAAATAGTGTTCACAAACGGCAGATTTACATAGTTTTTGTCAGAGGTCCAAACCCGCACAAGACCATCTTCTTTCGTACATATTTCAAATTTTATTTTTGTGCCATCTTTGATAATTAACTTGAATGCATTACATTCGACTAATTTTACAAATGGGTCGGTACGTTCCTCTGAGTATTTTATATGTGCATGCCGATCATCCGCAACTTTAATCGTAACATCATTGTTATGACGATCAGTTAAAAAATTCGGCCTTTCTTTTTTCTTGGACTCCTTTAGTCCTTTTGGCTTCCCAAGCTGAAATTTTCGTACTGCTACATCCACATCGTATATATCCAAATCTTTAACTCTCAAAAAGTCTGCTCCTGTCTGCTCTTTGTTTGGGGACGTCGCGACTTTTTTTATTCCTCTAAGGATGACTCCTGTGGCCGATGGGCACCCCTGCCTCTTTTTTCTTCCCTCTGAATACTCTAGATATTCGCCGTCCTCATAATCCGTTTGTTCCTGCATGATAACCGTGAAAGTTTTAACCAAGTAAGAGTTAATTAGTATACATATTTAGATAAAAGATTATTACAATGCTTACGTGGGGTTCACTCATACTGGGGAACCTCTCCTCTAAAGGCAGATCCTCTATGGTTATAGAATCATTCTGCGAAATCAGATAAAACCACTAATTAATTTTTAGTCGTGAGATACAAAAAATAAATGCTACTAAATTAGTATCACTTTAATGGAATATCAAATTGACAATAAACAAAAAAATAGTTTTATAAATACGCTACCTTATTATTCGCTGACTTTTTGCGTTCTCCCTTCCGGTCCATTTTTCTTTGAGGAAAAATCTACACAAAACCAAACAAAAGTATTAAATATAACCACAGTTCAACTCCAAGCGGTGTACTATTTAGCAATACACGAAGAAAACTATTGACTGTTATCCCTCCTTTCTCCCATTACAACAATTATTACTTTTAATTAAGAAAAAATGGTTTAAAATAGTAATAGTACTTTTATACACGTTAACTAATGTATCATTCCTTGATCATCTGTAAAAATAATTATTTTAGTCAACTCACCTTGTCCTTAAGATTTTCTTGCTATAAACCCTTTTGCTGAACGCCTCAAAAAGATTAAATCAGGAACATTGACTGAAATTCGCCCAGAGGGACGAGTAAAAGCAAGAAAAAAACTAAATTTATAGCACAGTTGTTAAACTAATTTAACAAGTCTTTAATCAACAAGTTTCTCTGCGCAACAGAGTAAAAATGATCTATCGAGCATCACGGTTTTTATACATAAAGCAATAGTATAAGACTGGTTTCTCCCCGGGCACCTCCTCCTCTGCTAAAAAGGGCACCTTGAAACAACCAAGCAAAAAAAACATAATTAATTTACAACAATTACTCATTTTAATCACAAGGTTGAAGAAATATTAGTAAAATTACTACTATTGTACAAGATAATTAATACACCACTCCTTGCACATCTGTTCATTCATAAATAATTTTAAGTTAACTTACTTTTTTTCTTATAAAAACGGCGGAAACTTTTTGGAAAATTCTTAACCTGTTGCCATTAATTAACCCTCAGAGATACACCTAAAGTTTAAGCTACACAGAAAACAAATCTCCTGAGAAACTCTTAAAACAAACCCCTTTTTCTCTCAAAAGCAAAACTCCACACGAGAACGGGTGAAAGAGTAACTTTTATATTCACACCTGAAACTGAATCTCAATTAACTTAACTAACGTTTTCTCAATACCCTTCTTCTGAACAAAAATTTAATTACAAACCTCTAAAACCACCCCAGAGTTACCTCAAATCTAGGAAAACTAACTGGACCCCCCGTCTTCAATAGTTAGCTTACCCTTACTTCAATCCGGATTTCCTCTCAAATAAATTCTATCCTCACATTAATTACATTCAACACTATTCACTTCCGCAATTAAAAAAAAAGTATTGATAAAGCGCGTTCGTTTCAACGCAAATAAAAATCACAAAAAAAATCTTTCTCTAAAAACCACACTTTTTACAATTCATAAGACAGTCGTCTTTTTTCACACGCGAGACTCTACACAAAAAGGGTTGAAAAAGAAGCCTTTTTTATGTTCGCACCTCACACAAGTGGAAAAAGTCTTTGGATTTTTTTAGCGTATGCCCAGCAGCAGAGAGAGAGAGAGAGTGGCGTATGACACGAGGCGGCCTTCGTGTCAGTCTTGCGACGGGAGAGTTCTCCTGAGTTCATTGGCTGACTCACTTGAGCTGTTGGTATGGTGGGGAGACAAAGGTCTGAAATATTCCAAGTGTACCGAGAATCCTTAACATGGGAGCTTACCTACGGTTAACATTACATATTATTTATTATGTGGGTGCGAGCAACTCCTGACGAGTTATTCATCTCATCCAACTTGTTTGTTTGATGCGTGGGTTGTGCGAAAGCTGGAGCATTTTTCTGTTGCTAGGAGGTTTTTGAAAATAAATTCGGATTTGTTTGGCTTGAGAAAGTTTAATTGTAAGGGATAGTTGGTGAATGTAAACTGGAAACAATTAAATTGGAATATTTTAAGCACTTCTTTTGCATCTATCCTGATTTGTTTTTGTAGATCGCATTCATAAGCTTGAAAACGGTCATATTGCACATAGACAGAGAAAATGTACCTGAAAGATATGCAAGTTCTTTACTAGTTTCCTTCATATTACTCGCTGAACAAGCACTCTTTAAACCAGCTTTTCATTCCTACCTGCTAAATAAAATGATCGTTACAAGCAAAACAGATAGCACATTTAGGATAATAAGCATAATCTTAAACTAAACCTAATCATTTTTATAGTTGCATTTTAGGAATCACAGTTAGGATACTTAATCTCAGTTAGTTTATATTGATGAATATTTGCTTTTTCAATCAGTATAACCTTGGTTTTATCTTTGTGATATATTGTATGTAGAGTTTAAGATTAATATTTCTATAGACAACCCAAAACACTATCTTATTCCTGACTATTTTTAAAATCCCAAATATTTATTTTGTTTCCTTAAGAACACCAGTACAATACATTTTGCTATTTGTGCATGTGTTTATAATAGTGTGAACCTTTTCGCAATCGTGCAACTTGTTTGGTTTTTATCAATCCTATGCAGCCCTCTGTTGATATTTACTCTCTCATAAAGGTAACCTAATTTGTGAAAAACTGAATGACAACAGATAATTTACTACTTTATCACGATTGCATTGCTTATTCATGACAAATTGATATTAAATAACTTTACATTTTATAGTCTGCACGTAATGCACATGACACCACAACAGTTTCGAGTGTAGATTATTCTAAAAAACGGGACTTTACGTGTTAACTATTGAATAATCTCCAATTGTCTTGTTTCCCAATTATCTAATAATAGACACACAGGTCAAGTAATAACTTTTTCTAAAGACATCCCTTTTCATTCACAACCTATAGCCTCATATCAGCCATCAATTATTATTTTATTTAAATAAATACCTTCACGTAAAAATCAAACTCCTTAAAAACAATTAAAACTTGTTTCATTTTAAGTGAAAAACTTTCAACCCAGCCTAAAAACCAAACCACCATACAAGTTGACCATCATTTTCATTTAACCCCGGATAATAAGCCTTGATCATCTTATCCCCAAACACTTCCATTCGCCATAACTTCCATCATTCATCTTCATCTCACATCAGCACAATCAGTGCATATTTTGCTCCTCTCGTCTTGTCGTCATCTTTTTCCTGTTGCATTTTTACACAGAGAAAAATGCATACAAAACTCATCAAAAAAGTGTGAGTGCTCCAGTTCCAGCCTAGATATTATAAAGCAATGTTTTTAGACTACCTTGCTTTCTGAAACGAAGGAGAAGAGAGGTTTTTTCCTCGCTCGCACAATCCACACAGCAGAGCAGAGTATTTTGCTGCTCCTCTTTACTACCAAACGTCTTGTTATATGACTATGGTGAGGAGGAGGAGGTGATGTGGTGGAGGTTGTGACACAACTTTGCATAGATTTTTGCGTTGTGTTGTATAATATGTGGTGTGGATGTTGGTATGCTGCTCTGCATTTTACCTCTTTCGATCTGCCGGCTATCCACTTGCTTTATTTTTATACGCTGACTTTGCCAAAGCTGAGCTGTGATAGTGAGAGGGTTAAAACAACGTTTCTCGACTCTCGACGTCAACTTTTTTATTCTTTGGCGCAGTTTTTCTGAGCGCAAAGTAGTCAGTTGTCGTCTTGTGCAGGAGCAGAGAGTAGTAAACAAATTATTTAATGTTTTCGGGTTAAAGTTAACTAATTTATGGGTTTTTTTAAATTAAAAGTCTGATTAGGTGCTAGTCAAGTGTTAGAATTGGCCATGCCAGTGGCATGTAGCTCTAAAATGGCTGGGGTGGTGGCGAATGGTGACAATAATGGTAAGTATTAGAGAGGCGACGTTAATTACTGCTAGTGTTAGTGTTACTGGTTTAAATATTTAATTGTGAATTGGTTTGATGGTTTGATGATGTGGAGTGTGGGTTAATTGGTGGGGATGTGGAGGTGGTGAGGGGGAAGTTATTGGTTTTAATTATTTTTTTAAATGTCCACAGGTGGTCAGACTAATGGTGATGATGGAGAGGGAGGCGGGGAGTGTGCTAATGAGGATATTAATGTGGTGGTTGCGGAGAAGAAGGATTTTGAGGAGAGGAAGTATCAGGTGAGGTTAATTTTTAAAAAAATTTTTTAAAGTCTGGTTTGTTGAAGGGGTCAATTTGTCATGTGGGATAAATTTTGAATGATCTTGGGTTTGATTGAGAGAATTGGATTTATAATTGCATAAATAGTTTGCTGGCTTTATTTGACTATTTGTAATACATAATATGTTCCCATAATTTTCTATAGGTTGACCTGATAGAGGTGGCTCTTAGGGAGAATGTGATTTTATGCTTGCCGACAGGGTCTGGAAAGACGTTCATTGCGTTGGAAGTTACTAAACATTATTTAGCAAAGAATTGCGGGTATGATGGATATACATGATTTAATTGTATTGTCTAATGTCAAGCATGACTACTATTGTATTTTGTGAAGGCACCTGTGTAACTGGTCATATAATTTATTTTATTTTTTTGATTGATCAACATTTGCAGAACTGGGAAGAAAGTAATATTTCTGGCTGGTACAGTGCCACTTGTCCAATCAGCAAGCGGATTTTTTTCGGGAAAATTTGCCTCCTGGATGTGAAGTACGTCACTTGTCAGGCAGCCTTGGGGTAGACTGTTATAGTCGTGATGACTGGACGAAAGTTCGAATGAGTGCTGATGTAAGTTGCTTTGGTTTAATTTATACTCACCTGGTACAAATTGCTTGTTCTATTCGTACTTGCTTTGTTTAATTAAATGTATTCTTTTTTATGTTTAATTAGGTATTAGTAATGACCACCAAATTGCTAGTCAATGCTTTGAACTATGGTTTTATGAAGTGGGAGCATATATGCCTCCTTATATTGGATGAATGCCACCATGCAAATGGTGCGGACAACCTGGTACAGGTATGTAGTATAGCTAGAAACAGCTCAGAGATGTTTATTTCTTGTTGCTTTCCAGCCTGAATTAGTCTACATTTAGTAATACTGTTGTCGTTTTCCTGAATTTTAGGTCATGGAATCATATAAAAAATCAATGAAAGCGGGTGTAGCGCTTCCCCGGGTTCTGGGATTAACAGCGACAATAGTTCAGAGGATCTGCAAAGTTAGTCAAAGTTGATGAGAAGATTACCAAAGTAGAAGATACATTAATGTGCCGAGCAGTGACTCACCCAAATTTTGAGGAAATTGCTAAGTAAGTTAACATATTGGAAATGTATTTTGTTAAATATTTTATTATAATATAATATACATATTATGTGGCTATAAATAATCAAATGACAATTTAGGATTCATCATTCCAATTTCTTTTCTTTGTTTCAGATTTTCCACCAGCGCCAGGGTAGAATTGATTCAATTAAAAGAGTCAAAGTTCTCAAGCAATGACAAAGTGTGCGTTAACATCCAACAAATAATTGGCTATTTGGATGGACTCGCAGCCGAACTGAGTAGAACAGTTGATCGCAATGTTCAACCACAAGACGTAGGTCATCGGAGCTACAAGTTGGCACTGCAGCTGTTCAACAGAAAACCGACAGTCTTGCAAAAAACAAGTAGGATTTTAAAGGATCTTCTTGAAATCTATTCGGAACTAGGTAACATCTGCTCCCAAACCTATTGAAATAATCAAGAGTTAATTTTATAAAAAATATAACGAAAGCGTTTTCTTCTGTCCAGGTTTATACTGCGCAAAAATAGCAGCAAAAATAAAATGGGTCTCAGTTCGCAAGTATGTTCGAGAGTACGAGGAGAAATCTCATAAGACTGCTGAGGAGGAAAGGATAGAACGGTTTTTGATCTTGGCTCAAACCGGATTGGACATCTTTCTCCAGGAAATCGGGACCATAATGATGAGATGTTTGGAATTAAACGATGTACCGATTTCCCGTGCCATCAGAAATTTCAATTCAAGAGAAGATTGAGAAAACTTTGGATCTGTTACTAAGTAAAAGGTGAGAAACAGTTGAAGCCCACAATATGATTAAGATTAATATGATTAGACCGTAGTAGCTGTATGCATTATTATGTGATTGTAGGCCTGAATCACTGGGAGAAAATGAAGAACCCATCTCGTGTCTCTTATTTTGCGAGAAAAGGAATACGGCCCAAATTCTAAACTGGTTCTTCCAGGTATGTTTATATTGTCAATGTTTATGCAATGCTTACATGATAAAATAATGTAATGTCACATGTCAGTTAATGACACGGTTATGAAATAAATGGTTGACTATGAGGTGGTTTTATAACAAATTACAGGATTTAGTTGAACATTGCCCGGAGTATAATTTTCTCAAGGTGAATTTTATAATTGGGTCCAGCGGGGACAGTTTGGATATTGAGGACGCACAGAAGTTAGCAAAATGGCAAACAAGGGTGTTAAAAGAGTAAATTTTTAAACGCAATTTTCGCCTTTACAATTTTGAATGCTTATGAATATTCTTATTTATTGTTATTCTTGTGATTTTTGCAGTTTCAAAGAGGGCAAATTAAATGTAGTCATTACGACTTCCGTCTTGGAAGAAGGAATAGATGTTAAGTCGTGCAACACAGTGATCAGGTTTGACGAAGTCAAACATTACCCCTCGTACATCCAGAGTATGGGCCGGGCACGCCAGAAAAATGCCAAATTTTATGTACTTATTCCTGAGAAGGATTTCCGGATCCAGGAAAAGCGTCTGGACGAGTATAAAACGATAAATGAAACATTAGCAAGTAGCCTCGCAAGCAAGTTGGATGTCGTTGGGGACGACGGTTCGGTAGACTTGAGTGAATCAGAAGTGCCAGAATTTTGCCCTGGTGGGACAAAGGATAGTCCCAGACTCCCAGAAACGTCTGTGATTGAAGCAGTACATAGGTAAGGTGGTCAATTTCTTTTGTACGCTGTATTTGTCATTTGTCCAGTATATATGATTAAAATTAAATTGGTATTCCAATTTTTCTTTATTCATTCATTTCAGATACTGCTCTCTCCTACGAAGCGACGGACTGGCAATGCCGAAGCCAGTTTCTTGGTCCGAAGAGGTTGGTGGTGGATTTAAAGCATACTTATTGCTCCCTTGCAACACTCCCATTCGGGAAGTGCTTGAGGTAATAATAGTTCATTAAAGATTTATAAATTGTTCAATTTATTGTAGTTACTGATATTCATTTCTGCTCTTGGTATTTGAATAGGGCGACGCCAAGCAAACTAAAGTACTGGCCAAGCGATCAGTATTCAGGAAAGCGTGCGAGCTGCTATATAAAGCCGGTGAACTGAATGATTTTCTCTTACCCCGCAAAAACAAGGACGAAGTCTTTGATAATGATTTTCTGGCTGAGCTGGCCATGGAAAATAGCGACAGAAAGAAGGGAACGGCAAAGCTGGGTTCGAAGCAGAGCACCAAGTGCTACGAAAAAATGGTAAGCTCTCTAAAAAGTGATGCCACAGAGAGAGACAAAGTATACTTTCGTCATTGTTGCTATCACTTTTACCTGTCTTGATATTTTTATGCTGCTGTATAGATGCCGTTGGAGTTTCTAGGAGGGCCAATATACGCTCTCGAAACCGTATGCTTGTACAAAATACAATTAACGTATAAACCGTATAATGAAACTGTCGCTCCCACCAGTTATAAGTACAACTTTGGCAAACATCCATACACTTTTGGATTTCTAACAAATTGTAACCTTTCAAAGGTACTGTGTGATTATTGTTATTGTAGAACCTCGAATTTTCAAACTTATTCTTGAGAGTTAATGCTATTGTGCGTTTTAATGTTTCTTGTTGAATTTTAATTTCAGTTGCCGGAGTTTACTTTGCAAGTTCCTACGGGTCGACTATATGTGAAAATAGTAAAACATCAAGAGAGCTTTACTTTGTCGGAAGATCAGTTTGCTGCAGTGATACGTTTTCAAGAGTTTATGGTACAGTACGTTTACTGTACACCATCGATGCAGAAGCTTGAGGCAAAGCAGAAGCCTCAACTTTTTGTTGTTCCTATAAAGAAAAGTGGACGTAAGACTTTTTAAATTTTTGGTCCACCATGTATAATTTATTTGGGTTTAGATAAATAAGATCTTTATATGACATTTTACAGATGCCTTTAAGAAGGACACGATTGACTGGCAAAAGATGCAGGAGTTAGAAGGATTTAAATGTGACAGTTATTTTGGCCCATGCACTTTGGAGAGTAATGCTGATTTCCAGTTTGATGAAACTAGTTACAACGACGCGGTTGTAATACCAACATACAGAGCTAAGAATGCGAATGAACCACATGTAAGCCAACATCTTTATTATTTTATTAATGTTTAATGATTAGTAGTTTAATTATTCTAATGTCAAGTAACGGTCTACTCATTTCTTCTTTCAGCTATATTGGGTCAATATGGTTTCCAAAACCGTCACTTCGCATTCCGCATTCAAGTCCAAATTTGGTAGTACTTTTCTGGAGCACTATGCAACTCGCTGGAATGTTCAAATAAAACATCCAGATCTTAATTTGTTACTCTGTCAAGCGGTTGGTTCGCAGCGCAATTTTCTTTGGTGCCAAAGGGCCGCTGATGGATCTGGAAGTGGATCGCCGTTTGACTTCCCACCGGAGCTTGTGAAAGTAACGCCGATTCCGGCATCATTCCTCTTACAAGGACAGTATCTACTCTCCATCATCCACCGTACAGACCGATTGGTACTCTCCCTTTTAATTCAAAAACGTGTGGGAAATTCCTTTTTATGGGACGTTTGCAGGAATGGGAGTGATAAAGAAAATTTAGACATACCAGCGGCTTCCGCTGAGCCTGGTGACTGGGATGAACAAGTCAACCAGCAACTCGTTGAGAACTTAAGGAAAACTGTTGATGACCTTACCCAGCGCGATAATACGGATTTCGGGGTGGATTATATTAATCCGAGGCTCCATACAGGTGAACTAATTGAGGAAACGATCACAAAAAGACTTAAGTTGAGAGAGCAAGTCGGAACTAATTTCCGGTCTAAAGCAAACAATGGCAAGAAAAAGTTTCCCGAGCGAGGACAGTACAGAGATGTAACAGAAGGTGACTATTTATTTATTTAAGTTGTTTATTTACTCAAAAGCATTGTATTATTTATTATTTGCGAATGTTTGCTTGTATTTTTTAGGTTTAACTGCGCCAATCAACAGTTTTCCTAGTTTTGATGCTCCAACTGATTTTAAAATGGTTAAAGGGCCTAATGCCTTTGCTATAATGGAGG
>JAHZMV010001748.1:0-17352 GCA_027743765.1 Coecobrya sp. COE2
ACAATGCGATAACATGAATAACCACCTAAAATTTTCGAATGAAACCTTTTCTATGTGATAGAGCATGCTGAAAAACATATGTGACAAAATTTACAGCTCCCACCTTGGATTAATTTAGAAATAAATTAACAATTTCTGAAATTGTTGGTACAGGGATTGGTAGTAATATCTCCTATCACATCACCATATACACATGAACTTATACAAAAGCACTGAAAAATGATGTAAAATAGCTCCAACTTAACTCCTTTACTCATTATACATCTATTGTTGCTTCAAATTTGGCTACTACGAATAAATCTCATTAGTTAAGCAAGTTATTTGTCATGCAGTTAGGGATTTCCAATCCCTGGTATATAGACCAACAGTATACCATTGGCTTAAATGGAGAACGTTTGATCAATTATCTTTGGAATAACTGCGAGGTGGGTGCTAAAATTTTTGTCACGTATCTTTTTCACCATGCTCTATCACCTGGAAAAGGTTTCATTCAAAAATATTAGGTGGTTATTCATGTCATCCCATTGTCAGTTTCACAGACACAGATTTTCACACAGCAGTTGTCAAAATTGACGCTTGGAGGAATAGCTGGAAATTTTATGTGTGATCCACCAGCCACAGCAGTGAACAGAGTCACTTTACCCTTTTATCTTTGTCTTCTTGGAATAATATTTGATTTGGAAAAGTGGCAAGAAAAGGCTGCGAGAGAGTGGTGAAGAAGAGAAAAGTATTAAAAGAGCACTTTGTGAGTAGATATACTGGCATCATCATGTCGTTTGTGCATGGTGACGATCATGATGGTTTTGATACCGGTTCAATGCACATTTTCATCAGTGATCAAAGGCGGCTCTCCGCCTCCGGTGTTAAAACACAATTCGTGATCTGAGTGAGTGAACAGGCAAACACACGCCATACACCCGCTTACACAACAATTTTACTTGTTATATTACACCTTCTTTGATGCATTTCTCTGCACAAGATTTTTTGGTTTAGGAGAGAATTCACTTTTGTCAACCGCACCCAACCAGGGGCAGGCCTCATCGCTCCTTGTACCAGGCAATCATAACGTGTAAAATGTCGGGGAGTCATGAACAGACCTTGAAATTACCCGCTTTGCAATTAATCACCCTTTAATGACGAAGACGATTAACGTTAGTACTTAGAATCAGAATTCCTAACTTAACGTGTAAAATGACGGGGAGTCATGAACAGACCTTGAAATTACCCGCTTTGCAATTAATCACCCTTTAATGACGAAGACGATTAACGTTAGTACTTAGAATCAGAATTCCTAACTTACATAAATATGTATTTATTGAGAAATACAATATTGTATTTCTCAATAAATACATAGATTTATAGAGCAATCCTTACTGTTATTATGAACCCAATTTATTCCAGTGTTGTGTACAATCAATCCCTATTTACGCTAAAGTAGATGGTATTAATTACACAATAAAAATGCAGAACTTTGCAGCAAGCAATATTGTAAATTATTAGAAAGAATGTGTAGCGTTCAGTAAAAGGAAATTACGTAGTATCGTATATTCCAGGTCCGGATTAACGAATGAGCAAAAGGCATAAAAATGTAGAGCGTATCTTCATTTTTTTCTGAATCAGAGAATGAAATAATGCGTGAAAAGGCAAACGGGAAATTGTGTAGAAAGCCAAAGATGAGAAATCCGAATACGAGAGAAAAAGTATAAAGTTTTCGGAATATAAAATTGGGTGTGAGTTTATCTGTAACAGAAAAGAGTGAATAAGAGTGGAAGAGAAGGAAAGAGAGAAATAAGAGAGGAAAGTAAATGAATGAATGCATCCGAGTCCCAGTCAAAGATAACCATTAAGCCCATTATGTTTGCAATTAATGTTTCTATTCCGTCAAAAACTTTTCGGCTTCTTTTTCCTTTTTCCCACTAGTGCTCCATTGTTTCCTCTTTCTCGTCCTTGTGTCGTTCTCCGCTTATTTTCTCCCTTCCTCTGTCTCCCTCTCCTCTGCTGCTTGTTGGTTTCGTTTTGGTTTGACTGACTCAATAAGTCCAAATGAGAGAGAAAGAAGGAATAAAAACTTGTTGTATTTTCCGTATGGCAGAGATTGGCTTCTGTTGCGTGCATCATGATCATCACGCCGCATTCATTCACTTCACAGCTACTTTTTTCTAACTCTTGTTGGATGAGATGGAATGGATCAGTGACTGGAATGAAAGTAGTATCGTCGTCGCTTGTTCTGTCCTCGCATTGTCAGCTTATTTCCACAAGAGCACTTGTCTTGTATAAAATACACAGCAACAATGGAAGCACTACTAGTAGTAGTAGCAGCAATCATACATACTATCGTCATCATCTTGAATACATGAAGTGCATTGTTGCATCATATAAAGAAGAATAGCTATTAAAATGTTACTGCTGCATTGAGTTTGTTATAGAGTAAGTTTTAATGGGGTAACAGTAAATGCTTTAAGGAGACCCTTTAACTCACTTCATTGGTAAGGCTACTTCTCGTAAAAATGTTTCAGTGGTCTGGTTGAACTTGTGAACTTCTGGGGAGAGAAAATGGCCAGAATAATGATGATTGCGAAGCGTGAATGCGTACTTTCATACAATCAACTTTATTTGAAAGATTTAAAATAAAGTAGTAGAGAGAGATTTTGTGCAGTGCTTATGGCATGTAAAGATTTTACACTTGATGGGTACTTTGAATGAACTGTGCAACAGCTCAGCATGTGTTTGCCATGAATTGTCAATCAACTGTCGTCGCGGAGTGCATCAACCTTAAAACATGAAAATCCATGTAACATTTTTCAGCATTTAAACACGCACACGCTAGAATTTTGTGTTGTTCAAAATTTGTAGACAAAGCAATGCACAATTGAATGTGCGTCTCAAAATCATTGAAGGACACTCGTAGCGGAAACGATGATAACATGTGACATTTTGGATGTTATATTGTATTCAAAAGTGCTTTTAAAACCTTTTATGCATCCGATCGTTATGCTTGCTTTCTCTTCAAAATGTTTTTATGTATGAGCTTATGAATCTACTTTTGAAATATTTCATAAAAATAACATTATATTCACAGGTTACTCCACAAACACTCTCAGTGTGATGGGCAAATCCAGTCTGGACTCGCATTCACATCTTCGCCAGCCAGGTAAGCAGTGAAACAATAAAAAACCTTTCTTTTTCTTACCTAAAACTATCAACATCATCGGTCATCTTAAATTTCACATGCGACAAATTCTCGTGTTCCGGAATGCTATATTCCACACTATACTACAATTGTAATTCATCGTGAACGCATTTTTTACACGAGCATATTAGGTTGACTTTTTTGTTTTAATTTAATTGCCATGTTTGTCCGCATTTATATCATTTCCTCATGATGATGATGATGATTATGACGATGACTTTTCCCAAATAAAAAGGTAATGCAATTGTACATATAATGTAGAAAAGGTAAAACGTTATGGCTGCCTGCCTCCGTGGTGGACTGACTGGACGTAACACAAGGAGATTAGTCAAAAGTTAGCAATCAGCATGAGTTTCTCCCCTGCCTGTATAGCATACCATATACCGATTCACTTTACTTCTTTTCGTTCCCTTTCCAGTTTCCTTGTCCAACTGTCCAGGGCTAAGCAGTATATAAATATTATTATTGAGGTTGGCAGGAGAAAAAGACGAAGTAGCTGTGAGTTACGACTTGGTGCACAGCTCTTTTGTCATACTAATCAATGTTCTTTTCCTGCGGACATTTCCGTAATGTTGACCTGAGTAAGTTGATCATCATGCGAGATAAAAAACACGGCCATTATTTTCAAGTTGTTGATTGCATGATTACGCAAGTAAACCCATATATATGCCTATCTATAATAATAAAGAGGTTTGCCTGCTTCTATATATGGTATTATATCTACTGCTTCCATCAAATACACACGTAAAAAATAAAAAAATAAAATGATACATGAAGTGTGTGTGCATTACTGCCGGACTACCGGTGAACCCATTCATACGAAAATTATAAAAGAAACTTTTTCCTTTTACTTTTCCGTACAAAAACAAGAAAAAAACATGATGAAGACTGCCTGACTGGCTCTACTCTAACTACATTGTGGTGAGGTTGGTAGTTGGAAGTAGTAATAATAATACGTTAATGACAGTTCAGTACAGTAGTATAAAACGTGGTGGTGGCGGTGGTGGTGTGTGGTGCGGTACGGTGCACCGAACCCCTTTTTTACATTCAAATTATGGGCTCCTTCCTCAGCCCAGCCCGTTTTATATAACACATAACATGGCCCTTGCCCCGCATCACCATCATCACGGCATCAAGAACAAAACGGAGAGTTGACTCAATCAAATAAGAGAACAAAAGCGAAATATTACTCTGTCATGAATATACATGCATAGCAATTCATGTGAGTGTAGTATGCTGATCACATCTCTAAATCTGAAACTTACAATCAGAAAGGAAAGAAAAAGTTACTTGGTTTTCATGCTCCATGCAAAAAAGGTTATGTATTTTTACTGTACACTATAAGACGACTACTGGAATAAGATTGCAGAGCAGGAGAGAGAGAGTAGAAGAATGAAATATGAAATCTGCTGTACAAACATGATTTTTAATGGCTTGTTTTCTCTTCTATGTTCTTGTTCCATTTCATTATTTTTCTCTCTATTTCTTCCTTCTTCTTCTATTATTATACCTATTATACATGTTCATTTCCATTTCCATACTTTCCCTTACAGAATTGCTGGAGGGTTCTTTATTATTATTATTGTGTTGTGTTTTTTGCCATTTAAATTTGTTTAGAAGGAATATTTTTTGTTCGCACTTTTTTGAACAGGCAAAGGCATGCATGCGTGCTTATATTATGTATTTAATATTTATTGTGTGTAACATGAACTCATACTTAAGTCAAAAGAATGTTCACAGCGGCAGGAGCAGCACGCTCATTTTCCAAAATGGAAACATAAATGACATGAGAACGCGAGGCTGACTTCCTCTCTAGGACCGATTCACGTTTCCGGTAACGGTGCTTGCCAAAACAGTGAAACCGGACATTCCACTAATAATGAGAGCAAATTTTTTGAACTGTCTTGAAACGAAGAAAAAGGCTGTACTTTAAGCTCCTCCGGCCTTTCTTTCTGCTGCTGTTTGAAATAATTATTATAAAGGTCATAATTACATAGTGTTAATTGTTAGAGGTTTACAGACACGCTTATTTTTTTCTCCTCCTACACGAGCATGTAAATGTATTGTTTATGTGCTGCTTTCTCTATTTGGCTCTACTGCCGAAGTTGGCGTTTAGTTAGTGGAAATAACAAATCATTTTTTTCTTGTTGCTGCTATGGACATTCATAAGAAGAGAGAAATTAGTCCGAGTTATGATGACGGCTCTTATGTATGATTGTGGAGCGGAATCAGACTACAATACTAATGCGAGGGTAGATGACTATTTAATCGCTTTTGTGTTATTTTTAGTTTCTTTTCATCCAGTGAGTCGGATATAAAAGTGAGCAATATATTAGTTCTTAGTTGAGTGGAGTCAAATTTGCATTCAATGAAATGAAGGGATTTCTATTCATTGTGGTGATTCATTCATAAATTAAGCCATAAAAACTTCACAAAGTTTTTGATGTATGCGAGTACTTATTTTATGAATGTGGCAAAGTAGTTTAAATTTAAAATGCCACATTTGACAATTAAAATTGTATATTAATATTTTGCCGAATTGCTAAAAAGATTCAATGCAACTTATCTAAAAGGAATATGGATTTCTTTAGAATAATGGCATCACAAATTGTGACAGTTAATTAAATGAAGAACTTTCCGAGATGATGGTTAGACATATTGTTAGTTCTCTACTGGTACGGCTAACCTTATAATTGGAATATTTAGCCAAGAATTTCTCCCTCACAATAATGATAGTAATATAATTCATACCTATGATTAAGTTAGAATACATTTTCAATAGAAAAAATACAACCACTTTGCACAAAAACGTAACACTCTTTTAGGGTTTATTTGGTTGGATGGACGCAGCTTCTGCTTCTGTCATTCAAGCACACGCCATACGTCAAAAAGGGAAAGTGTTACATGTACGTAATGCTGATTATGTGTGTGTACCTACTTTTTAACTTTGTAAAACCCTTTCACTCCCTGTTCTTTTCAACAAACCATCCAGAAAGAAACCATTCAATTGGAGAGCAACACAACATGCTGCAGCAACGTGANTGTACCTACTTTTTAACTTTGTAAAACCCTTTCACTCCCTGTTCTTTTCAACAAACCATCCAGAAAGAAACCATTCAATTGGAGAGCAACACAACATGCTGCAGCAACGTGATACAGAGAACAACAAACAATTTTCACGTCACACCACACGTACCGCATCTCTTTTTAAAAAAGTATTTACACTTTTCCTTTAGGACATAAGAAAGTGTTTGCTCTTTTAGATTGTGTGAAATCCTCAATTCATCTATATATAATACACATATATGTACAATCGTTATTGCCATTATACATTATGAATTCGAAACACAAAGAGGGTGAGGGGTGAAAATATTACCGTTTTCTACACAAAAAAAGTATATAATATGTTATGATTTTTGTTCAATAAATACACATAAAAGTAACTACAAGAATACATAGCTGCCACAAACTTTCCACATGCATACATGCATGACGTGAAGGTAAAGAAAATTGTTCAAAGTGGGAAAAAGCTAATAATAGTAATCATAACAATATCATTGTACAGATGAATGGACATTTTTTCTGTAAAAAATGTGAAATGTACAATACACATCACTTTTTAAGGAGCCTTGTTTAGCTACAATATGACATGTGCCTTATGTAGGATACGTATAAAAAAGATAAATAGTGTACCATATAACAAGGCATGTTTCTTGATTGTCACTGCTTCTCTCTGTACTTGAGTCAAAATATAGAAGGCCAAAAACATTAATCATTTGTGTAACGAGGATCAGTCTAGTCCACACTACTCGAGTTTTTTAGGGAACTCATTTGTAATGGAATTGTGCCTTCTGTCTTCTTATTCCGTCGGTCTGACAGAGTGTTTAACTTTTTTCTTGTTGGTGTGCCATGCTGACGATGATCAACCTCATCATACATATCATGTATTTATCTTTATCTTCATGTTGATTTGGCATAACATAAAGATCCTTGTCATATGATTAGATATTATATTATGTGTCTGCCAAGGAATAGGAGAAAGCTGAGGGAGAAAAGATGGAGTAATACAGTAAGCCGGCTGAGTTGAATTGAGTGGTACGTACACATACACACACACAGTCAACTTAAATGAAGTCAGCGAACCATGCCATATCCATAATCCACATTTCATGTCATGTCATCATGCCTTACTTGCCAACTTGCCATGCCCTCCTCATTTATTGGATCATCATCATACTTTGCCCTATTGAATGAATGAAAGCAGCAACACAAACACATAAAAGTATTATGTGTAATATTATCTTATAGGATGACAGTGATCATTATTATTATCGTCTACTATATACTGAAATGCTTTATATAACTATATACTTATGACGATATTACATAATATAATATTTAGAGATTTCTTAAGTTAGGGTTTGCGTATCTCAAAGAAGAAAAAAGTAGAAAAAATATAGGAAGAGGAAAACCCGCCTATGCTATAGCAGAGAAAGAATAAAAAGATGAGTCGTTCATCGGGGTGATATGAAGGGAGATACCGTGAATGAATCAAGAACGATACAAAGGGAAATTTTTTACGGTAGTGGTTTCAATTTTGTATCCATTCAATGTGACGACGACGATGATTATGTGACTACTTGCACTCTGTGTAAAAACCGAGAGGAAAAAAAATTGATGTGGGTGAGGATGATGATACAGATTTAAAGCACTTTTGCTTTTGGCTGCATGAAAATAATTGACGTAGAACATCGAGGGTTACGGTATGATCATGTACTTATTATGAAAGTAACAAGAGAAAAGAAAGAACGTTTCATTAGCAAAGAGCTTTATAAGACGAGAGAGAAAAATAAGCTGAAAAAATGGGTGAACATTCAAGTAGAAAAAATCTGCCACAACAATAAGTAATTTAGGATTAAGATTTTTATCAGTTCTCGTCGCTAATAACAAGACACGGCCACATAATCATAATTCCGTTACGGTATTAAAACTGTATCACTTTCCATTTCACAAACTCAGAGTGCCTTGCGGCTTATCATTACTCTGAAATCACAGTAGAAGAGTTTTGTTATATACGCAGCGTAGTACATGATCATTTAATTTTTTTCAACGCCTTCACGGTTTTCTGTAAAATCATCAGAAAATTGAATGGTAGTTCAATCTAAACCGAGAGTTTTTTCTTTACTCCATACTTTTTGATCATTCCATATTTTAGCATGCAAGTCAAGCACATCACGGTTTCTACGTATTATCACTCATGCTTTCTTTTCTTTTTTCGGTGTGATGTGGTTGGAGAAAAAATCAAGTATAATGATGGTGGTGAAAAGAAAAGAAGGCATAAAAGGAAAGCCGTTTATTTTAAGTAAAGCATATTGATTCTCTCACACAATATATATGATACAAAACATGTATTACATGGCTTATATATATTTAAGTAGGTATGATATAAAAATATTATCAAGAAAATGGTGAAAATAAAGACATGAGGCAATTAGGACACTCTTCTCGTTTGCTCGAGCAGCAGCATCGTCATTGGAGAAGGCTGTCAGCAGCATAGAAAGAGGCTCGAGACTACACTGAAATAATGGCATATTATTATATGAACTTTTTTCCCTTTTCTCTACAGTTACGTCGCGTAGCTGGAAAAGAGAGGAGACCGACTAGTTCCTAATGGAATCATGTTCTTTTACTGCTTAGCCTGCCACTGTCGACTTGACTTTTTTCCTGTGAGCAGCAGCAGCAGAGAATCTTTTTGCTTTCATATGAGTGGGCATATAAAAATATCTCCTCAAGCGTACATATTTTTGTTGTAGAATATGGCCTTCGTCGTTCCAACAGCATCTTTCATTTGTTCCATTTCCAACATTCCCTACCACACAAGAATATAAGCGATCCTTTTTGAATTACAATAGAATGCTCTATTTTTATGTGTTTGTATAGTGTGTGCGGCATGCATACCAGATTAAATATCAATGTGATTCCTTGCGTTTAAGCGAAATAGTAGTTAGTGAGTAGCATATAGTGTGGGTGTAAAAACTATTGCTGTGTTTTTGGTCTGTGTATATGAGTTTCGGCTAATCTGAGGATGTCGTATACTATTTGATATTATTTACTAATGGATGTTTTGCTCTTTACATGCCTTGCAAGGCATTATCTCAGATATCCTTTTACGGCTATTAATGATGTGTGCTTTGTATTGTACTTAATCTACACGAGCACAATTGAAATAAAAAGCTATTTCGGCGGTACAAGGATGAATTTAGATTTGTAGGCCATTCATTCCCTCATTATTACACCCTCAACGCTTGCTTTTCTCCGACTTTCTTTGGCTAATTTGTTGGTGGCTGTTTTTCCATGAATTCATTCATGGATTCTCATCACGGGAATGTATTGTTGTGTGCAGTAAGTCATACTCTATTATTACAATGTTGCTTTTTGGACGTATGATTCCATCTTTCGCTTCACATAATCCATTTTCAAAGTCATATACAATGGAACAAAATACATGGCAAAATACAGTACGTTCCGTAAAAAACCTCAAGCCAAGTTGACGTGGGAAGAAAGGGTTCTTCTTCAGAATTTCCAATGAAGTTGTAACTGTGTACAGTATCAGTTAGTGGAAAGTGCACATATAGAAATATACAGCAACCAGCGCCCACCCAAATACACACAGCACTTTATTTTTTAGCTAGTGAAGTTTTTATACTACGGACAGAAGTACGGAAAAAGCGGTTAAGCGTGATGGCAAGAAAGGGATGTCGGTGGACGTTTTTGGCGGAAATTCTCTTTCCTGAAAGCGAGTACATCGAGGAAACAGCGATAAGGGCTTTTGGCCCCTGTTGTAATTTTATGGCTTGCCAAAAAGAGAAAGAGATGAAGAAGATGGTTTTTCCCTTACGAGCATTGCACACTCTGTGGAAAATAAGTAACAATGTTTCTTCTTCTCCGCCGTGCTGTCTCTTCCTGTACATCATGCCATATATATATGTATATATACTCCAATAATAATAAACGATGATAAAACGCAATAAGAACAAGTTTGTAATTCTAATTTATTTCTTGAAAAAACGTATTGAAATACTTATACTATATGTAATGGCGACGGTGGCTGTATTTATGGCTTTTAGAAAGTACACCCCACAAGACAAGTTTTCAAAACAGTGATTCTAGATAAATGCTCATTTTTCCTCAATTGTGGTGATAATAAATTACTTTTTTTAAAAACATTTCAAGGGAAAACTTATTCACAAGCGAGTATTTCACACCACATATTTTGCAGAGCACGAACTCTTTTCATTTTAAAACAGACTTGGAACATTTAAATTCATGCATTTATGCCTGTAATGTTAATGAATATAACACCAGGCTCAAATGAATAAGTAAATAATTACAGCAATCATCCATTTATGTAATTTATATCGGTCCCCTGTTGGTAGCTGATTTATTTACTGATTGCGTTTTATCCGATGAATATGAAAATCATGGAAAAGTAGAATCAACGATGAAGGTAGGTAATAAATAAATGGGAAAGGTCAGTAGTGTAAATAATCTCCAACTTATCTCACCGTTCTTTCCACCTCCACAGCCAGAGTAATAAATTCGGCCAAGATACACGTTCCCGTGAGCCGTGTGCAAATAAAAGCACAACCCCTAAAAATTAAACTTGATGATTTTTTTGTTCTCTCTCCCACTCTTCCAGCAGTGGTTCTCCAAGCACCCATGTTAAAGTATACAGAGAGCATTTTGAGAAAAGGCCAATAATAATGAAACATGTACTACGGGAGTAGATAATGTGTATACAATGGGCTTCTGAGTAGCCGAAAAAAGTTGTTAGGAGATCACTTGAGCAAGGGATTTTCTATTAAAGATATTTATCTCAATAAAATGTTGCAGAGAAAAAGGAAAACCAGAGAGAGAATTAAAAGTAGAGGAGAAGACATGGTAAAAAGGGAATCATACCAAGAGCAGCAAACGATCATCATCATCACATCAACCAACAACCCTAACCAACAATATATCTTCCCCTCAACACAAAGCTCTTTTTGCGGCAATTACTAATGCAGTAGTAGTAGATGAACAGAAAAAAGGCTCACTTCTTGTACCACGGTTAATACTGCATCCACCACAGAACCTGAAACGGGAGAGAAAAGTTGTTGTTTGAGAAGAAGGGGGAAGTTGAGCAAGAGATTCAGATTCATTTACGAGATAGGTGCATTATGGGCTTCGTTCTAGTATAAACGGTTGACTTTCAGCTTCTAAGTTTTTTTCTTCAGCTTTATATACCCTGTTTCATAGCTAGATGACGGCTTCTTGAATGTTGTGATGTGAGTAGGCAAAGGCAATAATAAATAGTCATTCATTCATGATCATGAATTATGAGTTTTTTGTGTGTGTGCATTTTCCCCCGGTACAGTAGTACAAACAAACGAAGACTGATGGGAATTAAATCACCGACAGACTGCTTTGCTTTTTTGAGCTTGATCACGATGCTATTATGTTATGTTGTTAGATCCACGAACCTTTTTTGTTCATGCTCGTCGTAGGAGTAAGAACCGTGAAAGTATAAGCAATGGTGAAAGAAGAGAACGATCATGGAAGGACGATGATGATGGGTGGCTTTTGAGGGTGTTTTTAAGTATGTACTAATGCCACTGTGACTGCCACTGTACTAAGGTTTCTTTATTTTCCCTTTCGAGATTACATTATATGGCTCGCCTCATTGACGGCTAATTGAGCTGATCGCTCATTTATTGCAATAATAACTCTTACTGTTGCACTGCTTACTGAAATGTCCCTTTGGGGACTCATCTTGTATAATAATCGAGGCTGGTGAGAAGTGAGGTATTTATTTACATTAAAAGCGATCTGAGATTTCATTCTGCGTAGTCAATCCGCTGTCATTTACCCATTAAAGCTCTTTGGAAGTCTCTTGAGTGCAGGGATTACATGGGATCATCAACAAAATAACTTTTCTCCCCTGTCACCACCATCAACATGATCACCAGTAGTAATAGCTGTTGTTGTTTGATTCTAATCAGTCTCAAGCGATTTTCTTCTCAAACGGAATATTGGAAAATATACCCATTATTTCAAATTACTTTGTTTTCACAAAATTAGCAATTCCTTCCTACGAACATGCATACCATCCTATAAAATATTGAGTTTTGGTAGAAAATCGTACGGTATAATATTATGAGCAAATGCAAAGCCTCTGGAGCGACACATTGCTTGTTGTGTAGCCTGTCGAAGGAAATGGTAATCAATTTACTGAAGTTGCATAGGGAAATTCGGGAAATTGAAAGGATATGAAATGCCTTCCGCAGGTAGCCGTAAGAGGTCTTGTTAGGTTTAATACTGTTTTATGTACAATGTTTGCTCTTTTTTACTTTTCTTCCGTGTTATAATGCGGTTTAAGATTAGGTAAATAAATTGACCAGACCAAACAACATCCAAGTAGGTAGTTCGATAAAAAATGATTACACCTCTTGCGAGTCTGTATTTTTTGCATAAAAAGTTCATTGGATGTATTTTTGGGGATAGGAGATTTGCAAAGTTTAGTTTTTAGTTTTTGGTTTGTTGGAAGAGGAACAACAACAAAGCTAATTCAGTTATGAAACTACTAGGAAAGGGGAAGATGATGATCAGAAGAAGAAAGTGATGCATGATACAACAAAAGAGGAGCGAGCAATTGTTGTCTTTGTAGCATTAGTTCGTCCTCCATGTGATGAAATTATATGTGCTGACTGTGAGGATTGATGCCCAACAAACAAGAACAGTCGTAATGGAGCAAAGAGAAAGTTTCAGCTTTTGATCTGCTCATACTTGATGGTTCAGTCACTTGAACAGAAACAAATAAGTTTGAGCAAAGGAGAGAATCAGGAACATGTTATTGTAGTTTTATGTTGGATTGGATGGATGAGCTTATACAAGAATTTAGTGGAATAGAAGAAGATAACTTCGTTTGTTCACGGTTTTGTGGATTTTCATAACACAACTGGGAACAACCAATGTTTACTTTTGCATCTATTCACCCGTCTAAATTCTTCAACTTGCTTTGTTTTTAAATAATGGAACTCAAACAAGGGATGCAAATTCAGTGAGTTAAAATAAACTGGGTGTCTCTTATAATATTTTAAGATCATCTTTTCCGTAATCCAAACCCTATAATTATAACACGTGTGTTTTTGCTGATTTGTTTTATTTGCTGTCACATTAAAACGGTAACGGTAAAACTAAAAAAGGCACACGCAATGTTCAACTAGAGAAAAGTTTCATTTGTCAAAGTATGTACAAAGTTCAATTAAACATGAATTCATTCCATTACTTTAAAACATTTCTATTAAAGCCTACACATTAATTATTATTTAACCGACAGTACACAAAGCAGAAAATCTTAATGGTTTGCTTGTAAACATTACGGAAATGAGGATATACCGGACAAAACTGAAAATTACACTCAATTGCACAAAATGTGAATCAATTAAAAAATAATTTTCCCTAATAATTTCCCGTGTGTAAACGCCAAACGCTTTGCCTGTTCAAGCTTTCAAGACGTTGGTGAAAGCAGATATCTGAGATGGCATGATATCGTGATAGTGCAAAATATTTAATTTTACTTTCATACACACACCACTACTCTCTCGCTTTCTTCAACCTTCTGTCCATTTGGTATATTATATTTCAATCCATCCATCATTAATCCAGTCAAAGGTCTTTCCCATCTTTCCAAACTTGATTTATACATAGCAGGTCAAGCGCAACAAACCATTTATAACCACGAAACGAAAAATAAATACCAATTTTAAGTTCTATTTTTATTATAGGAATTAACTACTATAAAAAAGTTATTTTTATTTTTCAAACTAAAGCAAAATCATACTTATTTTGATAGCATTTATATGCCTTTCTTCTATTCCATATCATTTCTAAAAGAAAGGACAGGATAAGAAAACAATAAAACCAATGCAGAATGCAGAGTACGGTATATGCTTTACAATTCCATTTCTACTGGTATAACTTATGAACTGTACATAGGTATATATACATACACTTTTTGTAATAAAATTATTACAAATGTGCGAGTATAAAAGAAAAAAGAAATTGGTCAAAAGAGCTCGCCCTTTTCCCCGCATTTCAGACTTTTTATTGCTCTCTATTTCTTTTTTCACACGCAAAACACCTATCTCACCTCCGCCGATTTTTTACCTGTTTATTCGTTCCTTCCCCTACTTGTACAATTTCCTACTACTTCTGCCACCACTTCTGCTACTACTACGGCTACTATTCACTTAGGTATATATACAGAGCAGCAATATCTATTTGCTTTCTTTTTATTTTACCACACACTATTTTTCCACTTAAGTGTTGTAGTCATAAAGCAAAGGTAATAGAGAAAGAAATTTTTCTCTTATTTCTCTCTCTCTGTGATTATATTATACTTTTTCTACTTAACTCTTCCAAAGCATTTTTCCTGAGTTACATTTTTCCCTTGTTGTAGTTTTCCTCTCGCAACGGTGACCAGAAGCATCACACAGTGTTGTTGTTGTTGGTAAAACAAGCATAGTGCATAAAACCACTTAATAATAATAATAACAATAATAAATACACACAGCTTGTCTGGAATAATATAGGAAAACATGTCGTATGTATTAGCATTAGTATGAGAAGTATCCGTTTTTACCCAAAGTACTTAACCATTTCCTTCAACTTTTTTTCCTTTCTTTTTTTTATTTTCAGCTTCTTTCTCTTCTTTCCCGTTTTACTATATGTCCTTTCTTCTTTTGTAGTATTAACCAAGAACCGATGCGAATATGGAAAGCTCATGTACCTAATATCAGCTTCTCTCACATATTTCTTTTCTTCATAGCCGTAATGGGAGGAAATGACTTAACATGCAATCAAAATCAACTGCTCTCGTGTTACTTTTTTTCTGCTGATATAAACTATATACCTATGTGCGTTGTTGGGACTGGAAAGAGAGATGTCAATATGAAAAAAAATGTACAAACTATTTTCTAACCTATCAATTCAGGGTTGGTTAAAGCTTAAAACTACAACCGGTCAAATATCATTAACCGATTTTTTGACTGACAAATTGCATAAGACGTACTGATAAAAATCTGTAGAGGACATTTCGAAGCAATTTGTTCTCTTTTATTTTGTAAATGTATTGACTTAGAAAACTTAATATGCCAAAGTTGGTTCAGTGAATTGTTCCATTTTAACCGGTTTCTTCCATTGGACGGAAGAAATAGCGTCACTGTTGATAGATTTTTTTGCCAACACTGAGCAGGAAGGTATGCACAAATATCGGTTTTCCTCCCTTTCCTTTACCAGGTTGGTTAAAGCTTAAAACTACAACCGGTCAAATATCATTAACCGATTTTTTGACTGACAAATTGCATAAGACGTACTGATAAAAATCTATAGAGGACATTTTGAAGCAATTTGTTCTGTTTTTTGTAAATTTGTATTGGCTTAAAAAACTAAATAGGCTAAAGTTGGTTCAATGAATTTTTCCATTTTAACCGGTTTCATCCATTGGACGGAAGAAATAACGTCACTGTTGATAGATTTTTTTGCCAACACTGAGCAGGAAGGTATGCACAAATATCGGTTTTCCTCCCTTTCCTTTACCACTTCTGATTGTTCTCCAGTCGCTTTTGCTTTCCTTTTTATGATTTTCTTTTGATTTCTGGACGATTTTGTTTGCTGTTTATTATGGATATGAAAAACATGACATAAGAACATACGCAATAGGAGAAAGAAACGAAGAAAATATATATTTACCAAACATCTCACACATACCATACAATCATATCATCATTTCCATCAGCATCATACATAAAAGAAATGGTGCCATATACCTAATACACCACCACCTCCATTCCATCATCATCATGATAATCATCATCCTTCCAGTGAATTCCCAGATTTGTGTGTGCATTTGTAACTCTTTTCCTTTTTCATTTATTCCATTTTCCTACTTGAGTGACAAAATAGAAGAAAGAGAAAGGAAAGAACTGCCTGAAGCAGCAGCAGTAACGTCAAAGCTTGTTTACTATTATTTCTTTCTTTTTTTCGCATCATCCCAAAGTTCAACTTTTCCCTGTTTGTTTCCTTTGTTCATCCGCTTTCCTTAACGTTTACTCTTGTGACTTATAAGACTAAATTTCAAACATCAAAATGGAGCTTGCCATTTTGACCTGCAATTTATGTAAAAAATCTAAATATCTTTATATGAAACACAAGCAATCTTATATAAGCTCATTCAATCATTTGTTTCATTTTGTGCATTGACCATTTCGACATCAACCTACATAAAATATATTTATCGTGAAACTGCCTACTGTGTACCTATCCAGTTTTATTACCAAACAAATTGTGATTGGGACAATCGGCGATCATAATCAACGTTCATTAGTTTTCCAAACAGTATAAGAACTGAAAGTGCCCGGTTTGGTTTTAGTACGAAAAACGGTAGTGATCAAAAGAAAGAAAAAAGTAGGTTATTATTATTTCCGATAGGAAAATCAAAACGGGCACAGTTGGATACGTACATTATATTATATGGAACCAGGAAGAAGTAGGAGTGATGATGATGATGGAAATCATAATGATGTTTGCATTTTCCTCTGTTTGGTCAGAAGCCAGGAAAAGTAGGAGCTCATTTCCAGTTCCTTAAAAACTTTAGATTTTTCCTATACGATTGCCGTGTCCGGCGTCCGTCCGCTTTCCGTTTATTGCATTCATCATCATTTACAAAGACCTTTTTATAAAATATGACTTTATATGAACTGTTGATTTGCTCAGTGGTATTCCGTTTTTGTAAATGTAGCATGTGTAGCAGAAAAAGTTGTCAATGGTCAATTGAGCTTCATACAAAGTAAGCAAATTATTTTGTTCCAACAAACCTTTTGTCACTTTCCCCAATTTTTTTTACTGATTTGAGAACATGTTTATCGTAAAGGGCAGCAGTCTGTAAAGGAAGACGCAAAATATTGTACAACAAAGGGAAGGATATACAAATGAAGAACGAGGGGTGTGCTGATATATGGCACAAGTTAAGGGAAGGAATGGGCAGTAGTAGTTTGTTGGTTTAGGTTTATTAAAGGAATGAAAAATAGAAAAGTAAAGCTTCACGGAAAAAGGGAAGAATATTG
>JAHZMV010001749.1:0-15666 GCA_027743765.1 Coecobrya sp. COE2
ATAAAAAATTCTGAAATAGTTTAGAATATTTAAATGGTAAACTTTTTAAATGTTATATTATTACATACATCACATACATGTGTATACTATTATCAAAAGTAGAAGTTATTTAACTCGAAAATATATAGTCGTGTATACTTTTAAAAAAACTTGTCGGAGAACATGAATATTATATATGTACGTTATATCTATATTATAATTATCTATGTAATTTAAGTAAAAGATAATTTGTTGTTCAAAACAAAAAACTATAATTTATATACACTAGAATTTATAGAGAAAAGTAGATGGGAAGTTATTAACTACCAAGTTTTACGAAAGATTCTGATTTTTTCAGATCGTTATCGTCAGTCGTTTATTGAAAAAAATGTTTATGATTCTGATCTATGAAACTATATACAATTATATAACATAATTTACAAACGTGACAGTGAAATTAATAAAAAGAAAAAAGTTTGTTCTGTCAATTCATGTTGAAAAAGTATCTGAAAAAGTACTTAACTTTCATGCTCATGCTCATTATTCTTGAAAAACAGTAAATATTAAGGTGGTGGGTAGTTAGGTAGTTAGCTTATTATTATGAACTTTTTTGGTTATGGGACATATTTTTATATATGTAGTTCTTTTTAATTAATTGTATTTGCTTTTTACTTTAAGTTTTTTTCTTAATTATTTTCCGTTTTAAAAGTGTTTCTAATAATAACCTTTTCTGCCAAATTTTTTAGGTTCCTTGTTATGATGAAACTGCACCTGTGACACTGTGACCTTAAAAAATGCCATGAATGACACAAGTTATTTTTATGACAGGAGACGTGGAATGAAGTATTTTTAAAATCAAGTATGAATTCAGGGAGCTACATGCTACATCATGCCAGTGATTTACTGTGTTTTACTTTTATTAATTTATTTTATATGTATTAGTTTATTTAAACTTAATTGTAGTTTGTAGTCTATGGAATGAATGCAACACATCATAATAACGTGAACATTTTTTTGCCTTAAATGCTTTTCCGTTTAATTTCCATTTTTTCCTTAAGATTATATTTAGTAGCTACTACATAATTATGAAAATCTATATGGTGCAATTATTCAACTGTCTGTGTGTTATTAAAATTTTTAACTGATCTACTTAATTTTCGCAGTATTTTATAACAAATTAAATTACAAGTACTTTTATTAGCATGAATAATTATTTTGATCATAAAGCTTTATAAAGCCTACTGTTTTGCATGAAATTCTGTATAATTCTCGTAATGCCCCATTGGTCTACCAACAACAATTAGCTTTTTGTCTGTTGTTCACATCCGCAACATCGATCTACCGAACTAAATCCAATCCAGGTAATTGCTACTAACTCAGCTAACTGCTGTCTACCACTACAAACTTAATTATTTCTAAAATATTGAGATTTTGAGATGGATAAGGAATACCAGGAAGTGAAGTGACATCTGTCCATGCGATGCCTGGCATTTCGCTATCATTCTTGCATGACTCATTCATTCTTACTGCGTGATAATGCCTTCTGTGAACTAAACGATGATTACAACCGGATTAGTAAGAAAAATGCGATTAGATAAAAACAACAATTAACCATAACCTTTACCTATATCCGTCATATCTCAAATATTTTGCCCAAACTTACGCACATCCACACGGGTCTTTTTGCATAGTTTAATTTGCACGAGGTATTGCATCAGTTCTTCCTGCACAACTACCCACTCCACTCACAACAATACAAATGGCACGGTAAAAACGGTATCGTGCGTGCTGTAGTATATACATCGCTTATTATTGCACTTCGTCAGGTGAAAGCTGAATGTCGTGAGTAAAACACGTCAATATTTAACTATTTTTAAAGCTGTCATAAATATTACGATTATTGCATCATTCATTAAATCCCTCTGCATTTCTGAGCATCTCTGTTCACTCACATTTTTCAATTGAAAGTGTAAAGTTGGAAAAAATATAACAGTTTGAGTAAATAGTTATTAAAATCAAGACTGAATTTTTCAAGGTAAGCAAAACTGAGTCACTTTTGATCCTCAAGTAGTCGTTTTGAACAATTAAAGCTTTATGTATTTAAATACACAGTAAAGGATAGTACGCTGAAGGTTTTAAACTGATTATCAGCTATTTTAATTAAATTCTTAATTTTTGACAAGCTTGTTTGTATACTGACACTGACATGTAACGACTGACTGATTCTGACATCTTCATTCCCTTCATGAGTAGATCTTTAAGAGAGCAATTAAATTATTCCACACGTTAGCATTTCCACATGATTTTAGTGCAGGGAAGCAGCTTCCAATCTGCCCCGATACTACTCACTGCAGCAGAAAAGATCCGCAGCAGACTTGAGTTTGACTTACGCACAACACCATTCATTCATGGTTTCAGCCCTAATTAGCAAGCATATTGCAGTTTTTGCCAGGTAAACTATTACGAATAGACATAGCGGTTTAATTAGTCAATTAAAGTTCATTAGTACGGTGGTTCCATTCCATATGGTCACAGGTTGTTTTGAGCGATTGGCAATATCAAATTCTGTGTGTGTGGTAAATTATAAAGTGACATTCTGTCCGATTTCGGTGTTTTTCTGATTAGCGATTTTAAATATCTAAATAGATAAATTGTTTGCCTCATTTAAGCAGGTACTTGTACATGACGCGTGTCATAATTTTTGATTGTTGTAGGTACAGTTATTTGTGGGTAGAATTGTTCGTTGTTTTGAAATGTTGAGCAAATTTGCAGTAGGCTTATAATTGAACTATTAATTTGATTAACACTGACATTGACAAATTAAATTTTAAGTTTTTATTTTGCATGCTCCAAGCAAAGGTGACGTACCTTGCGAATTTCGATGTATATTATGTGTTTAAACATTTTTTGTTGATTTTTATTGTTTTGCAGTAGCCGCATGTCAGCTTCTTACAGTTGATTAAATTGTGTTGAAAATAAAGCACTACTAACCGGATTAAAGTTATTCACCTTTGTGATCTATCGTTACTTTAATTTATTGTTAACGCTGCGCTCGTCATTTACAAAATGGCAGGTGCCGACTCTTCAGGTGTTGCGGAACAATTAGGAGGCTTAACAATGAGTAAGTATTATTTTATAGAAGCCGGTTACTTTTAACTTTCATACTGATTGATAATGAAGTTGATTTATGAATGGAAAGTAAGCATTATGGATGTTTTCTGTAGGCGCTGATAAGCAGATTTACACCTCCGAAAAGCGGGGCAGTGATGAGGCTGGGGACGGTTCGGAAGGGAAGCCATTCAAAACCGTGTTACAGGCTTTGAGATCTGCTGGACAGGAGCCTTGGCCAACTATTTTCGTCGATGCTAAGGAAGATGGAAAGGTAATTAAATATTTCTAATGACTGCTCTCCGTGCCACGTATTCACGGGGACTATTAAAAATATGTACTAATATTTTTCATTAATTTGATGTTAGGTGTATGATGTCGTAGCCAAGTCGCAGTTAAAAAAGGTCTTGAAAATCTTTACACGTGAGCAGCATAAAGTCGCGTCCGCATCTGCTAAGGAAAAGGAGGATGCCGAGTTAAGGGCTAAAAACTTAGAAGACGCGAAAAAGGTGAGTACAATTCAAAACGTTCCTTACAAATCAAATTTTACTATGGAATACAAGGCATTGGTTTTTATGAATATATTTAAATAATACTAATTTCTAGATTGTACTTGAAGAGGACAAATCTTTACCAGCAGCAGAACGCATTAAAATAAGGGAAGTTGGTGGTTTCAAGGGAAAGAGGGTGAAAGTTTTCGGATGGGTACACAGACTACGCCGTCAAGGTATAAGCAGCAGACTATTACCTTGTACAATTTTTGTTAGTGGTTTTGCTTATTACAATCAGTGCTTTAAATTTACTTTTCAACCTTTTCTAGGGAAATCACTGATGTTCATCACAATTCGGGATGGTACCGGATTTTTGCAATCTGTACTGACGGATAAATTGTGTCACACTTACGATGCGCAAGTTCTGTCTACTGAATCTTCTGTTTTTTTTTATGGATTGCTGGAGCCAGTTCCAGAAGGAAAGACGGTAGGCAACAATCTTTGTACTTACGATCGTACGTACAATGTGGCGTTGGGATATTTTCCTTTTATATTTTTATTTTTATATTTTCCTTTTATATTTTTAAAATTCTTGATGTTTGATCTAGGCACCTGGTGGCGTTGAGCTAAAGGTAGATTATTGGGAAGTAGTTGGACTGGCTCCTGCCGGTGGGGCAGATTCTATACTTAACGAAGAATCTCATCCCGATGTGCAGCTGGATCAAAGACACATTATGATTCGAGGAGAAAACGTAAGTCAACATGCGATATGCACCCTTTTAGCTGATAGTGATAGCACCCTGAAGTTAATCTGCAAAACATTAAAAACGGGATTTCATCTTATTTCATAGACTTGCAAAGTTCTCCGTGTGCGGTCGGCACTCATGCAGGCATTCCGTGATCACTACTTTGCTCGAGGTAACTTAACGAAGAATCTCATCCCGATGTGCAGCTGGATCAAAGACACATTATGATTCGAGGAGAAAACGTAAGTTAGCATGCACCCGTTAGCTGATAGCACCCTGAAGTTAATCTGCAAAACATTAAAAACGGTTTTTACTTTTATTTCATAGACTTGCAAAGTTCTCCGTGTGCGGTCGGCACTCATGCAGGCATTCCGTGATCACTACTTTGCTCGAGGTTATTGTGAAGTCAACCCACCAACTTTAGTGCAAACCCAAGTGGAAGGCGGCTCTACTTTGTTCAAGTTGGACTTCTTTGGACAGGAGGCTTACTTGACACAAAGTTCTCAGCTATATTTGGAAACATGTTTGCCTTCTTTGGGAGATGTTTTTTGCGTTGCTCAAAGTTATCGAGCAGAACAGAGCCGTACAAGACGTCATTTGGCCGAGTATACTCATATTGAAGCTGAATGTCCATTCATTTCATTTGATGATTTGTTGGATCGCCTTGAAGATTTAATTGTGGATGTAGCAGAAAGAGTACTGGAAAAGTGTGGGGACTTGGATCGAAGAATTAAACCCGGTAAGCTATGATTTTTATACCGTTTTAGGGTAAATATTGCACATGGACTTCTCCAATCAAAGGTTTGTCGGCCCTCTGCATGGCTGTCAGACAACAAATGGAGGAAAATTAATATTGTTCGAGTTCTCTACCATTTTCATGAATGCAATTTTTCATGAGAGCTTCAAGAAGTCTTACGTACAATTCACTTCGAACATTCATGTTAGCGTCAACAGTAAAACCTCATGGAGAAGTTATATGAATTTATTATTTTTGTTTCTTTCAGGGTTTCAAGCCACCCAAACGTCCATTTAAAAGATTAAACTATGCTGACGGTGTAAAATGGCTCAAGGAAAACGGTGTGACGAAAGACGATGGAACATTTCTATGAATATGGAGAAGTGAGCACTACAACAGAATATTGAAAATGAACCCAACATCCTCCAATTTCCAATAAATGAATTATAATTATTTGATTTTGCTATTGCAATTTGCAGGACATACCGGAGATGCCAGAAAGGAAGATGACAGATTCTATCAATGAGCCAATTCTTTTCACTCGTTTCCCAGCGCCAATCAAATCGTTCTACATGTCCCGCTGTCCAGAAGACAACTATTTAACTGAATCTGTATGAAAACACTCTTATTAAGGAAAAGTAAAAGCTGTGAAAATATTTGTAGAATTTTTCTGATTATAATCATAATTTTATTATTAATTCTTAAGGTTGATGTCTTGCTCCCCAACGTTGGAGAAATAGTCGGTGGGTCGATGCGTATTCATGATTATGATGAGATGGTAGCGGCATATAAAACAGCAGGGATTGACCCAGCCCCTTATTATTGGTACACTGATCAGGTAACCGATCATTTTCAAAAATAAATAAGTACCCTAATTTTTAAGATTTAAAATTTAATTAATTCTTTAATATTTCGTACCCTACAGAGGAAATTTGGAACTGTTCCACATGGAGGTTATGGCTTGGGACTGGAGAGATTTTTGTGCTGGCTCTTAAACCGATATCACATTAGGGAAGCTTGTTTGTATCCAAGATTTTTGGACAGATGTACACCTTAAGTTGGCTCATCTGTCAATTTATTCCAACTCTTCCAAATCCAATGCTGAAAAGTTGAAGAATAATGATTACCTCTTACCTATGTATAAACTATGCACAATTTTTTGCTAAATGTGTAAAAGATAAGTAATTTCCTTGTATGTGTTTCTCAATCTCTAAATTATCATAATACGATGTACATGGTTTAATGGTTTGGTCACGTTTGTATCTAACTATTTAACTCTATTCGCCATTTTATATATTATTATTATTATTATGCTTTATGCTTTATGCATGCTATAATATTGAGCAATCTTAGAAGTAAAGAATGTAATTCTATACCTAGATTTACCACCACCAAATAATTAAAATTTTACGGGGAAATTGGTCGGATTTTGGAGATGATGCTTTAAAGTAAAATAAATACCTAATTACTTCAATTAAAAGTAAATTAACAATCTGTGCGTTATACTCATATTATTCCAACGATCAAGATCATTATTGCCATCAAAATTGCGATTATTCCAACGATCAAGATCATTATTGCCATCAAAATTGCGATCAAAATCATATAATAATTACTTCAATTGTCAATTTGAAGTAATTTGAAGCACGTACACCCGGCCGTTTGCTCGGCATCAAACCGGCATCCCGTTTTTGGCGATTGCGACTCTATCTAGCGACTTGCTGCAATTCCTTCACATGCCATACGATAATTGCCCACTTCAGCCATGTAAATAACAGCTGAGATCTCACACTCATTTTCCGCAACAGCTGAGGTTTCATTTTCTTGAAAAGTTAGTTATCTTTTCAACTGATATCAAAATCCGGATTGTTTAAAGGTAACCATTTAAGTTCATTGTTAAATTTATAGTTTAATTCCAATACTAGTACACCTTTGACCACCGAGGGGATAAAAATATTTGATCGCATTACTAGTTGGTTAGTAGTAAACGCAGTAAATCGTCAATAATTATATAAAATTAAGCTTGGGTAGGATTGTTAATTTATGCAGTGTTTATTTAATGGTTCATGATCCTTTAAATAATCTCGGGTTAAACTAATTGCAATAGGGTGTGATACACCAGCTTAGGATTATACTAGTTAGCGTCTCTTCTTTTATAGTTGTTCAAGTTCACTGAATGAAAGCTAATATTCTCTGGAACCGTTGTGTTGTGTAATATTGTGTATTTAAATATCTTATTATCTTTCGGTTACTCTTTCCGTATAGACTTGCCGGCCATAATGAATTCACTGCTTAGAAGCCCAGTTGCTCTTGCAACTACCAAGAAGATGCTTGGAGGTCAAAACTTGTCACTTGTGAGGAACGCCGGTGGTCCGTCACTGGCTCCTGGTTCCGGAATTCCATTTCCACCAGGTCCTAAGCAAATGCAGCAAGTCAAAAATTGGTAAGAACAACCAAACGTGTAAAACTGGTATACAATCTAGACATATAATTAATGATTGTTATATATGCATTTAAAATGTGTGTATTTTTAGGGCTTCTGCTGGTGCGCTCTTTGGTGCTACCGGATTCGTCGCGCTATGCTACTTCACTGACTGGAGGGTCGTCACAGATTGGATTCCCTTTTATAACGGAAAATACAAGGAGGAATAGATATCCAGATTTATTTTGTGGTTCACTCTCATTCAAACATCAGTTGAAATATGCTGAAGTGGTGTAATAGTCAAATTTTAGATGTTAAAATCTTCATCGTAAACTGTATTTAGTTAGGAATGTATCGTTTATTTTTTGTGAACACTAAAATTTGAAAGTCAATTACAACAGTAAATGAAAAATAAAGAATTCCGCTGGTAAATATAAAATCTAGCATTTTCACTTTTACAATTTTTTCAGTTTTTTGAAAAATTAAATCCCTCTATTCATTGATTTCCCACTTAGCTCTTTAACAGTGTTTAAAATAGTTTGATTATGGACATCTGTTCTTTTTAGCAATACTTTGACATGTTAAGTTAGGTGAGACTCGTTCTCGTTAATTCGCCAGCTCAGGCGGACTGTATCTCTTCGTTACTCGTCGACAATCAATTGACGAGAATCCTTCTTAAATTGTCCGTCGTCAGTCCAGGGCTGTCTTCCAAGCAGGAATACAAAATGTTGCACATTCCTAAAGCTGGACAGTGAACGCCTCTCTACGAAATTTCGGCTTCCACTTTATCAAGTAGTCGTTTTGTATCTTTTCTGAAAATTATAAAGGGAGCAGATACGATATTAATCTATAATCTATCGTGAATCATTAAACATGGGTCATGTTCATAAAGTAAAATTCCTTATTTGTTCACATACATTTGCTGGTGTAATCCATAAATAGGGTGGACTGATTTATTTAATTCTTCACATTTCGCCATCACCTGATACATTACTTTTATCGACGCATCAGCAGTATCGCAAAGCTGTGTGACGCCATCGCTAGCAGTAAATACGCAGTCTAATGTCATCGATGACAACTGCAAATCATCATAAACCAAATCATAATGTTAGACTCCCTTTAACTTTTTCATGTTAATTAGCTTTATATAAATTATTATCCAAACCGAGTGTAAAATTCCTGAAAGATTCTCCGTGACCTGGTCCAGCGATGTCGCCAGTTTCTTGGCTTCTACTTCAATCTCGTTTATCACACAATTCAAGTCCGAGGTATCACGGGGAAGCAACTCATCTTCCTCTACAGATTTCATTGGACTAGACAACTTCATCTTCTCTGCCAAATCCTGTGCCACGTAAGTGACCTGTTGACCTTCCTGCGTAACGACGCCATCCAAACTGAGGTCCCCAACCCAATTTTTCGCCCTTTTGAACAACTTTTTGGCTCCTGGTAGACTCAATTCCAGCTCCGAATCTACTCCAGTCTTCTCGCCATCCCCGTCATTAATTTCATGATAAGAGCTGGTCATACACTGTTCAAAACATCATCAAAATCAACAACATTTAATTTAATTATGACATTTTCACATCCAACATTAAACCTCAGAAATAAAAGCAGCCGTTATCAAAAAAAACCCCAAGCTGACAAGCAGCTTAGCTTAGCTTTCTATATCCTCCGTTTAAATCAAAACCAATTAAAATTGCATACCTGATTATCATCAACATTTGGTAAACGCTCCATCTCTTAATCACAATTAACTGGGATCCAATCTTTAAAACCCCTCTTTTGTTATATATCCAGAGTTTCTTCAACTGAAACAAAAAAGGATCCAAGTATAATTAACTCATTAACCTTTAACCGTTAGGATTACAGCCTCAATATTTAAACAAACATTTAAGTTAATTGTTAAGAATCCTTACCAAAAATCAGCTGCTATTTCTGTCGTCTTTTCACTCTATTTGTATTTGACCGGGTAGCAAATTTGCAGCAGCTTCTGCTCTGCAGAGTCTCGGCAAATTTGATGAAAGGTGTTGGTTGGGTTGCGTGAGAGAATGTGTGGCTGTGACGTGTTTTGAGGGTAACGTGAGGTGTTGCGGTTGTCAAATTTGTTCACTGCAGCAGAGTGCATGCTCGTGTGTTGATTGCTGGATTATGCTGATGCATTTAGCTTGTCAAGATAATTAAAGTTACCTAATTAAATTTAACAGCAGCTGTTAAACCGCTTTTGAAAGGGAACTGTTTCAAGTTGACCGGAAGTTTGGATCAGTAAATTTGTGTTTAAAGAAGGTAAGTTAAGAGCAAGTTTAAACTAAGTGAAAGGAAAACAAAACAAAAGATTTGTGTTTAATAAATTTAATTGATTTAGTTAATGATTATTTTTTCTGTTTTACAGATTTGAAGGAACTCTTTACCAAAATGACGCTGGATTTGGATCTATTTCGGGCGGATAAGGGGGGCGATCCTGATAAAATGAGGAAGAATCAAAAGGACCGTTATAAGGACGTTGGACTGGTAGAAACCGTGATTGAGCAGGATAACAAGTGGAGACAGCTTCGGTTCCAGGCGGATGCGTATAATCGAGTAAAAAATTTAATTTCCAAGGGGGTTGGGGAACGGATGAAGAAGAAGGAGCAGCCTGGGGAAACGAACCTTCCAGAGGGAATAGTAATGCATGAAGTTACTGCAGAAACTTTACAGCCCTTGTCGTTGGGACAGCTTAAGACGTTGAAGTCCCAGTTGGATAAGACAGTGGAGGAAAATGGAAAGGAATTGCTCGAGGTTGAAAGACTAAGGAATGAGGCGCTGAAGGAGGTGGGAAATATTTTACATTCGTCTGTTCCAGTTGATGATGATGAGGATCATAATCGTGTGGAGAGGACCTGGGGAGATCTTACGAAAAAGACAAAGTACTCGCATGTGGACTTAATTGTTGTAAGTGTCTTTCCTTAAATTCCCTATGTTAATGTTGTTAATGTTGGAATAACTGGATGGTTAAGTCATGCTTTCTCTTTTGTTCGATATATGCTTACAAAATACTTACCACATTCATGTCATTTATTTTATTGCATTACAGCTATCTAATATTTTCTTTTCATTGGCATTTTTTTAGAGCCGGCGCCTTAGGATCCGTTACGGACAAACGAAATCTACAACTACGACGCCTTATGTCCATATGCTGAATGCAACAATGTGTGCTGTTACGCGAGTAATCTGTTGTATTCTTGAGGTCAGCCATAAAGATTTAATTAGCCATGATTGCAATTATTGCTGAATAACGTTTTTGAAAAATAAGTTACAAAAATATACTAAACAAGGTCAATTTTTATTGTAGAATCATCAAACGGAAGATGGAATAAACGTTCCTGCTGCACTAGGTCCTTACATGCCAGAAAAATACAGGACTTTTATTCCATTTGTGAAGCCAGCTCCAATCGAGCAAGAAACCAAGAAAAGCAAGAAGCAAAAGGATGGAATGCAGAAGAAGGGTCAAGAAGAATAATTTATTAACACACCGCACTGTTAACAGTTTAACAGCAACTTTGGCACAGCTACTACACTGCTGTTGAATGAAATTATAATGATATAGCATTTAAGATGAAATGTTTAAAGTTAAAACCAGGTTTGGAAAAGAAATTATTATTGAACGTTTGGAAATTTTTTATTTATGGAACGTTATGAATATTCATTGAATATCTGTATGAATTGCATGATAATACGAATTCTCCTGTAATTGTACACTAAATTAACTTTTATAATCTATATTCATAAAGAAATTCCTTCCATAAGAAAACAGATTATTATTAATTTGCCCAATTTTTATCTTGATGTTAATGCTAATCCGCCAATTCCATAATATTTAAACATTATTATTATGCGTTTTCTCTTGAAATAAAACATTCAATCAACCTTCTTGAACATCAATATACGCGGTATAATAATATCTTTATTTCATATTATTTTAATTAATTAACGCCCAAAATGGATTCCCATGTCTATTCTATTCCCTAATTAAGTTTGTGATAATTAACTATTACAAAATACAGTACAAACTCAACATAACGAAAGCCCCCAAAAACCGAATACAGTCAGTTAAATAAATTGATGCCTTTAAGCGTGGGATTTAGCAGGAGGGGCAATCAAGGTAACCCCATCCCCCCTAACGTACAGCATACCAATATTGCGTCTGGTAGTTTTGTAGATTTCCTCGTAAGTTTCATCGTCAATTTCCACCACCGTAATGGTCTCCTCAACGTCACCAAGGACTAGGTTCAAATGCTGGTCATACGCCTACAAAAATTAATTGCATAGTTTAGTTAATGGAACGATAAGAAACTTTGCCATTACGGATTTATCTGGTAATATGCCTGAAGCTTAGCATTAATTAACGTACGTGTAATTTTCCACGAAGTTCCCTGTCATTCTTCATCTTTACAACAACTCGTTCGTCAATACTCAACAGTAAAAGGTCAAGAGGCTCCTTAAGATGAGTCTCCGTCTCCTACACACATAAAAACAAGATAAATAGTTAAATTAACGCGTGATATTAAACCAATACCAATCAATCAATGATACAATCTAAACCTGTAATTAAATCCAACAATTTACCTGCTCCGTTTCCTGATCAGCCATCGCCGTAGTCTTTCGTTTGCGTCAAGTCAAGTACTTTTCCTGTTTAACAAAGAGACACAGGTTGACAAACGGAAGCAATCAAGACTTTAAAGTTAACGATCAATTAAACACTTTAATTTATAGCTTGTATTGTAAAAGCACAACAAGAAAATGTGCATTCAGCTTTTGGCATCTACAGCCGCATCCCGCATCAGTTCAATTCGCCCCAAACGACATTTTGTATCTCCGCTTCACACTTTCTTTCTTTCTGTCTTGCCAAGAAGACACCTGTCAATGCTGACTGGTCGTAAATCTCAGTTAAACTTTAATTATTTTTTAAATGCCTCATTTAAACTATTTAGTTTAGTAAAATGGGATTAAAGGATATGGTAGCTTGTATGTGTTTAAAATGTATTATGCCGTTTTCGTAAATGCACAGTTGATCGATCATCTTTAAAGATGTTTAAAGACAGAGCTTAAGTTTTAATTTAATTACAGAAGCAGTTAAAACTCTAAAGCTCATAAACCGTCATATTTTACTTTTGCATTGCCTATTTTCCATCGTTCTGTCTGCATTGAGTATGAATTGAAGTATGGCCATGGGTGATGGTTTTTTTGTAGGGTGTCATTCCATTCCATATAATTTAAACGACCTACTTAACTTCCCAATTAATTATTTTTAATCTTGATAAATAATTGCTAAACTAAAATCATGATCCCATCATCAGTTTCGTCGCGCTTCATGCGTTTATTCAATTGCATTTATTTTGGTAAAAACACACATTTTCTAAACGATGTACAAAACACCATTTTTAATGGTTTTTGTGTACATTGAAGTTATACATCTCAAACAGATCAACGTAACAGATCATAAATTTTATTTCTGTACTCATCATCAACTCCCCTCTCGTCTCACTCTTTTGCATCCATTCCATTCCTTCCCAATTATTCAAATCAAACTTTAATTAAATCTCTTATTTAAATAATTCCACAGAGAGCGAGCTCCGTCTCCCTCTTTCTGGAACTAGAACAAAAAAAAAGACTCGTAGCCATTATAATAGCCAGCAACACAGCAAAAATCAATCGATTTTTTGAGTCTAATATTTTTAATCAATTGTTAAACAATGAACAAAAAAATTGCGAGAGAGCGACAGACAACTTAAAATACTACCAATTTTAGCGAGCGTGAAAGCATAATAAATACTCTAACAAAAAATATTTCATTCCTCCTCATGTTATTTTGTAGAGTTGCTCTTTTTTAACATGTTTTCCTATCGCGTTAATGCATTACGGCCGTTTTAAGTTACAAAAAATTGTGTTTGTTTGAGAGAGCTTGTGTAAGAGTCGCGGTATACCCCTTCCCGTCACCCGATAAAGCCGTTAAGCCCGACCCTTTTATATATTTTTTGTATAGTTTAGTATCCTTGTCTAGTTAGTAGAGTAGGTAGTCTGCTCTGTAAAAAATCGCTGAACAATATAGAAAGTGAGGTTGTAAGGCAGGATGGAAGTAGCGATATAAATTTTTAATTGGGTTTGCTATTTATGGTTGTTAATATGTATTGGGAAAATTGGTTAGGATATAAATAGCTTTCGCTTAATTAGTCTTTTTACTAATAGGATGAATTATTATGACGATTTTTATGGTAATATGAACTTGGACGGACGGACAGACTAAATGCGATAAAATCAATAAGATTTGTGTTGATATGTGTTAATTACTACGCTGAATGCGAGAGGTTATTGAAGAGGTACCTTAAAACAGTGAATAACTATATTGTTGTGGAAGTTTATAGTAATTTATGGTAAGTAGTAAGTTAGTAAAGTAAGTATGGTAGTTTATGTATAGTTTACTTTTTTACATTATTTTTTACAGCGTAGAAAATAGTACCTTCTCGTTTACGACATTTTGTACATTATATATATTTTTTTATTATCTTTAGGGCTCATAATATTAGATACCTACCTACGCTTAATTCTTTAAAGCATTTTTATATGTTTCCATTCCATCCATGTTTTATGATTCGCTTTCGCTCTATCTATACCTATCTTACACATACATTCTAGTAGTACTTTTCAACTAATCCTAAGTATACAACAGTTAAAACGATTACGCTAATCGATTTAACAAAATAGCGAAAACTAGATTTCAGTAAATCATACATTAATATTCTTTCCTATAATTATATATGTTTTAAATAATTTTTAGCGTTAAAATTCACATTTTCCCCTTCATATTGTTAACAAATTAGCAAAATTAAGCTAATTTGCATAATATTAATTAATTGAGATAACTTTAGCCTTTAGCAAGCCAGTAGCAAATCTTGATTAATTGAAATCATAATTAATTTTCAACAATTATTTATTTTCAATTTTAGTGAAATCTGACATCTAAAAAATCGTGGACGGACGGACAGACATCGTTACCCGTCTTGTAAGAGTCTACTTCCGCTACTTGATGCAATGCACTAATGTTGTCTACATACCTATTCGTGTAAAATTGTGTGTGTGAGTAGTTGAGTGAGTAGAGTAGCAGAGGAGCAGCAGAAGAACAAGTAGATTGACTTGAGTTTTTTGGACTAAAGATGCGCTGAGCGAGCCTCAATCGTTGCAGTCGGCACAGCAAGCTTCAGTTGATCACACGTGTTTCAGAAGGATGCATGTACAACATGCAATCAGAAAAATCAACTTTTCCAAGGATTTTCTACCACTCTTCTATCGAGTGGAAGGATGACATCGAAGAGGTAATTTAAATCATCAATTAAATTAATCATTAAACTTGTTAATTAAAAAAATTTCCTCAGGTTTCCAGTAAAAAAATCAAGTAGGGTTTAAAAAAAATATATATCAGCTGCAGAAAATGCAATTGCAGCAGCACAGCAGCACCGACGACGACGAGAGAAACCGTTCCTATTTCCCAGAAATCATTGTATTTTTTGGGCAAGTGGTGGTGATCTCTGAGTAGTTTGAAGTGTAGCTCGAGGTGTTGATAGTCATTCGGAATGCCCCGCAAAACAATCTGGAGTTTTTTTCTCTGGCCATTGTTTCATTTTCATTGTTTGGCTGCTGATTGATGAATGAATGATGAGATGATGGCTAAAAATAGGAATGATTAAGCTTTAACTAGCTTTAAAATGCGGCCACTTTTGCGAAAAATAAAGAATGTATGCGAGTTTGTGTGGAGATTTTAATGTACATACGGTGCATTTAAGGATGATCAGCTGGGGATGTGGACTTTAATGGAGGTGCTTTGTGAGTGGTGGTGGTAGTGTTTGTTCGAAAGCACTAATTACTGAGATTGTGGGGTTAAATGAATGATTGGAAATGGATGTGGTGATAGCCTTTGTTCAGGAGAACAAAAGAGGAACAATGATGAGCAGGACTGCTCTGAGGAACAATGAGGGATTTTTTATGATTTGTTTGAAGCAGTAAAAATTTAATGAAAATATGGAATTTGGATGAATCTGCAAGTTAAATGATGTATGATCGTAGGGAAAAACTAATCTGTTGGAGTGATCGAGTATAGATGATTGATCTGGGCTAGTTTTTAGTGAATTTGAAATAATTATCTATGCACGAGGC
>JAHZMV010001750.1:0-12332 GCA_027743765.1 Coecobrya sp. COE2
GTTATATGGAACCCTACAAAGATGAACGTATATCCGGCGCAATATTTCTTAGATATGTTGCGTTTGCGTACTTGATACACAGAGTCCATCAAAGCATGATGATTGATGGTCAACCAAAGAAACATGTCAATTATATAGCTAGTCTCTGCAAAATGCTTTAAACCACAAAGCAGCGAATAAATATCCTTCCCAGTTAATTAACATTTCAGTTTCAGAAAATTTTGTTTTAGGAATGCCGCAGTTACGGACAGTAAGTATGCACTCTAGACTAAAAAGCTATCAAAAAATTCCCAGCATTAATATTATTTTCACGATTAAATGTGGTAGGATTATGGAAGCGATTTTAAAAAGGGAAATGGACTTTGCTTTTGAAAATTGCACAATAGTCTACAATAATATATTTTTCTGTAATGTGGATGGAAAATGAACAATATCGATAAATACAAAATAACAGGATCAGGGAGGAAGTGAATCATCCGAATTTGGTTTTCCTCTCAAATAATATATATTAATATTAAAAGCACGTACAAGCAGAATCAAAGAAACCATTTTCAAATTATATAACACAATACTGCCAATACCTTACCATATAAACAAAATATCGTCATTCTTTACAAAATGATATTTTTTTCAAATTGTTCAGAGCACATTAAACAACCGAAAGGTGTTCATACGGTTTCACGTTAAAAGATTTTACGATCGTCTACCTCCCATGGTGGCCATTTGGGCTGTAAGTTATCAATTTCAATTTTGCAAGCAAAAAGGGCAAAGCTCCTAACAAATTATTTTGCTTCTTATGTGGAGATGCAACACACACTGTAACTGCAACTTTCAAATGTACAACAGTACTTCAACGAATTAAGAATATGTATTTTGAATTTTTAAAAAGCATAATTTACATATTAGGGATCATATGTATCATCATCATTCATTATCATGAGTTTGCAATCAATCCAAGATGTAACGTAGTTTGCTGAATACATTAATTTGCACGAAGTAACGTTATGTGTACTCTTCTGTAACAAAACAGAGTAACAAAGATTATCGGGAATTCCGCAATCCTTATCAACTGTCCTTATAGAATAAAATAAAAATATGAAACTTGTTCTTTTGAAGCATTAACTAACTAGGATGCATTTTTACATTACACGCTTGGCCAAATCATGACATGACAAAAATGCATAAAAAATGTTCTAGAGAGCTTCTATCAAACTATCACTCTTAGACGCTACGTAATAACTTAATAACATGTAGATTGGATAGTTTGTGATTATCGTTATCTTGCATGCAGTAGCGTGGCCACGAGCGTCATATTTTAAGCGAAATAGGGACTCGTCCCAGGGAAATAGGTTATAGGGCCCTTTATTTTTGTTACCGCTATATACGTTCATACAATTTATACAAGTGCCACAATACCATACCTCTCTGTATACATAAATATAATTGAAGTGCAGAGATTCTTTAATTTTTTTGATATTTTTTATGTAACAATTTGTTTGTGCACTGTTTTCTTTTATTTGCTGGTTAATGCGTTATGTCCTTGTCCACATTTCATTTTTTATAATAAACAATTAAACGTAAAAAGCGTGTAAAGTGTCTTTGTTGATAGATATGTAATTTTGAGGTTTTTATGTGTTTAGAACGGTTTTCCAAAATCAGTTGAAAAGTTTAAATGCAATTGAATGAATTGAAGTATTTGATGTTGTAACATATTTTATGTGTGATATGATACAATTCAATAGTTAGTGTTAATTGTAAGTATTATTCATAAGCATGCATAGATAATAAAAATAGTAAAGTAAAAGCAAATAAACTTGTCATTCATCAAATTGTCATTTAACATGAAAAAGTCCAATATGTAAAATGTACATGCTATTCATACAGCTTATATATTTAGCAAGACAAAAAATCGAAATGTTTTGACATTGAATAGACAAACAATGCAGATTGTTTTTAGACGACAGGTAGTTGCATATTTTTTATAATTTAGCAATTTCGATTTTTTGTCCTCAATACGTAAAAGCACATGTGATGACAAGATATTAAAAAAAGTTAATGAACGGGATACGTAATTAAATGACATTGGCAATGAAGTGAGAACCACTCGAGGATTCATTTATTTTTATTGCCCATATTGCCAAAATCGAATGATATGATAAGAATAGCTGGATTTCAATCAATTTATTGGCTATATATTGAACAAGCAAAGTTGTCCTACTTGCTCTATTTTTTTGCTGTTATAGGGCTCAAATGTGCAGTAAGTTTTATTATAAAACTTTTATAACTGTCGACAGTTTTATTGTTTAAAAGTTGACGAGAACTTGACTTTCAAAATGCAGATTTGTGTTTATACATCGTGTAGTCCCTAACCGTCTGAAAAAAATGCATGTAACTGCGACATTGAACGTTATTTTCTTATTTGAAAGCGCAGTAAAGTGTGAGGGCGGTAATGAATGGTTATATTTACTATCTAATTAATTTTAGATATATACCGGTCGTTATCTTGAATCTTAAAAACTCAACAACGCTTACATCAGTGGAAACATATATGCTTACTTATATCTTCAAGTTAGACGCTTGGGGGAATCGTATCGTATCATCGTAAATTTTCGTAAAATGGTATTGGCAGCAAAATTACAAAGACAAAAACAAACAAAGGATATACTATTGTAGTCGGCTGTCGGCTACTATGAGTAATAGATAATATTTATTGCTACTTTTAATTTAACTACAATACATACTTGATTTGATCAATATGACAGAATGGGACATGAGAGGTGTTGACGTGACAGGACAAATTTCTATTTTCTTGGCATTATGCATAGCGTGCTCTGTTTGTAATGACACTTGTTACAAAAAGTATATAGTTTACAGTATTAAGTTTATATTGCTATTTTTAGCCGGACTAGTGAATATAAAATGCTACCCAAAGAACTAAAAATACTAACACGATTTACATGAAAACCAAACGAGTATTTTTTCATATTTGCTTTATTCTCTTTTCAATAATAAAATCAAAATGTTTATAAAATGAAACAACTGTTGCTTTATGTGATACAATAGAATAATATGGGTAGATGTCAAAATTATGGCCCATAAAAGTTATTCCTTTTTCTCCGTTTTACCACCAGACTTTGGTGAACGAGGTTTACCCTGTGAGATCATAAGATCTGTTGGATGTGGATTTCCAATTGACCTCCGCTTCTGTCCCAAAGTACCCTTACTCTTCCCTGAAGGTTTTTTGCTTTCTTCTGCCTGCTTTGCTAGCTCAACCAACTCCTTGTAATGGTCCTCACCAAGATTACTCACCAAATCGTGAAAAGGCCCTTCACTCCTCTTTAGCAATTCAAGGGGTGTCCCTTGCTCAACCAGTTCCCCACCTTCCAAAACGATTATTCTGTCGCAGTCAACAACTGACGGAATCCGATGAGCGACCATTAGCACAGTACTATTTTTGAAGTGCTCCTTCAATTTGCGCAGCATAAAGATTACAGATAATCCATCAAGACTTGTGGTTGGTTCGTCACAACAAAGGATTTTACTCTTTTCCATAAGGGCTCGGGCCAAACATATAAACTGTCGCTGACCAGCGCTAAAATTCATTCCATATTCGGTTACATAGGAATCCAGGCCCTTTCCCATTTTGTTGATGGCTTCATGCAAATTGCTTTCCTTGAGGGCATCCCAAACCTGCTCGTCGGTGAATTGGTTCAGAGGATCTACATTTTGTCGAACAGTCCCTTGAAACATGCAAGGACTTTGGGGTATTATGGAAAGCCGGCTGCGAAGATTGTGTAATCCCAGCGTTTTAATATTCACTCCGTCAATCAAAATTTCTCCCTGCTTGGCTTCAGCAATGCGAAATAGCGCGTTTAATAGCGTTGATTTCCCGGAACCGGCCTTTCCAACTATTCCAATCCATTGGCCACCCTCAACACTCAAGTTAAAGTTTTTAAGTTCTCGCTTGCTTGTGGGAGTTGGGGCTAAGTACAAATTGGAGATTTCAATATTTCCTGCCGACGGCCAGCCTTCCGGTGGTTCAGGACCAGTAAATGTTTCGAATTGATCAAACTCTTGTGGTTGGGTATACTCCAGAACTCTAAAATTACATATAATCATATATACATTTAATTACTCTGCTGAAAATTAAATGTTATAGATAATGCTAATTTTGNGTTCTCGCTTGCTTGTGGGAGTTGGGGCTAAGTACAAATTGGAGATTTCAATATTTCCTGCCGACGGCCAGCCTTCCGGTGGTTCAGGACCAGTGAATGTTTCAAATTGATCAAACTCTTGTGGTTGGGTATACTCCAGAACTCTAAAATTACATAGAATCATATTTGTACATTTAATTACTCTGCTGAAAGTTAAATGGTATAGGTAATAGGTATTTTGTATTGGGAATTTCCTACCGTTCCACAGATATCATTTGAGTCTCGGTATTGGACATCTCAGCAACACAAAACTGTACAAGAATGGATAGCTCAATCATTTTCGAAATAGTTAGCCCAACAACGGCAGGAGTAACCTCTTCGAAATAAAAGAAACACAGCGAAATACAAGCAATCATAACGCAAAGATATGCAGTCGATAACCACAGCTAACCACGTTTGACAAGCCACGAACAAGTACCAACTGGATGTATGGTTATCTTGCAGCCGGTCAAAAATCATTACAAAAGCTTGTTCCTGTCCAAAAGCCCTAATTGTTGCGACGCCCTGTACCGTCCTACTCAAATGAGAATACACAGGGCTCCGTGCATTTCCTTCAATTCTTTTCAGATCCGCCGCTGTCAAATGATATATTTTATACACGACCATGTTCGCCAGGAAAAACGCCACGGATGGAATAATGAACCATGGATTAGCGAATGCAAGAATACATTGACTTCCAAGAATTTCGAAGAAAACTCCTAAAACTTCTAGGAGCGTGGGAGGGATCAAGTCGTCGATAATGACCATATCCTTAGATAACCTGTTAATAGCATTGCCGGCACAGGTCCTTTCAAAGAAATGCATCCTGGCTTGAAGGGTGGCATCCAAAAGCTTTTCAAAAATGGCTGCACTGGCTTGAATGCAAATTTTAAAGATGATGAAACTCCTTCCGAACGAAAAGATCATGATGAGAAGAACGAACACGGAGTATATCATAATGTGCGTAAAGCGACTTTCCTCGTCTTCATGTACATCACTTCCATTAGCCATGAGTTTGACTTTCTCCTTTTCTTTTATTCGAATTTCTTCGTCGTGTGACCAAGTCTCTATCCAAATGTCGGTGGCAGTGTACAAAGACTGGGAAATTACGCAAAAGACGAGAAGGAAAAACAATGAAAAACGAGAGCTTCCGGTTCTGAGAAAATCGTAGTATAACCGAAAGCTAATTTTTGCTGGAGCTCGAATTTGATCTCTTATATCGTACGCGTCCTGGTCATTTGCTACCATTGTGATTGCAGTTATTGCACCGTTATCTTTTGTAGAAGCAATTTCCATTAGGGAACCTGACTTCCCAACACCTGCTTCTAAAGATGCTGGCCCTTGGATTACCTTTTTGATTTGCGTGTCTTGGTCTATTTCCAAATGAATGCTGCCTCGACGTCGTAGGTCCTTGGTGGGATCAGACATTTCAAGATCATGGTGTAGCATTGACCTGTCATCCTCAACCGTATCAGCGTCATCGTTATCAAAGTAAAAATCATCGTCTTCTTCCACGTCATGGTAGAACTCGATTCCGGCTTTGATCAGTTCCTGGTAAGTACCGCGGATATGGACCTCTCCATCGTTTATGAGAAGAATGTCTGTGGCACCTTCCAGGAAATGGATCTGGTGAGTAACTAAGATGACCACTTTATCTGACAGTGCCCCACGAATCACTGTTTCCAAAAGAAGGCTGTGATGTTTAGAGTCCACTGGATGTACAAAGTAGACGAATTGATTACGCTTCCTTTCATAATAACTTAACTAATCTTAATAGCCATTTTACAGTACTTACATGAATGCAATGGATCATCTAGTGGGCAGGTTCAAGAGACAAAATTGATTTTGATTAGTAAGCTGCGTATTTTATGGATACATACTTATTATTACTCAAAAAATGTATGTTTGTGCCTACCTAACAGGTAGACGTCAGCATTTGCATACATAGCTCTGGCAAGGCAAATTTTAGCACGTTGACCAGTGGCAAGTTGAGTTGTTTCCGTTAAAGATCCATCCCCCATTGGAAGCTTCTCCAAGTCTCCTTGCAAGCCAACCATGTTGACCACTTCATGATACCATTTGTGATTGAATCCGTACCCAAATACAATGTTGCGGCGGATTGAACCTGGAAACAGTATAGGTGTTTGAGGGACATAGGCCACACGACCAACTACAAGAATATGACCTTCTTCTGGAGGGATTTCACCAAGTAGAGCGGAAATAAGAGTACTCTTTCCAGACGCCACAGGGCTAATGAAAAATAAAAATAAACATTACCAACAAACTTTAATATGAAAAAATAATAGTTCTAATCTCAAATAAATATTAAATGTCTCATATTACCCTGCTACAACCAAAAGCTGTCCTTGAGTTGCTTTAAAATTGATGTTCTTGATACAGAAACCATCATCTTTGACCCACCGACATGTCAAATTTTCAACCTCCACACATGGCTTCCGTTCACCAGATCCCATCGCTTTATCCACAGCAGCTTCAGATTGACCAGGAACGGGTAGTTCATCCAGCAGTAGAAATTGCTCAATTCTCCGGCACGAACAAATTAGCTCCGCAATGTCATTAACTGCTTGAGGAAATAACACCATTGAATTGACCCTGACATGTTCATAAAGTACCAAAGTGACAAAAACTCGTTTGGAGTTGATGCCCCCTGTTTCTTCCTCGAAAATGAAAGCAATTAGTAGAGTGAGGAAAAGGGACATTTTGGTAACAATGAACCCTATTGCCGTATTCAATAGCCTGAGAAACATGGTTGTTCTCAAGACCTGGATTTCACACTTTCTATTCTCCAGCGCCTTTTCTTCAAAGAATCGTTCCCAGCAGTGGACTTTGATTGTGTAGAAAGCATTGATAAGCTCCACAACCTAGATTTCATACACGATCATCAATTAAATACTTTGTACAATTAGCACTAATTGCTCTTATGCTTCATTTCCTTACCACGCGTATTCTCAAATCAGAGGAATCCACTCGTTTCTGCCTCATTTGAAGAAACTTTTTTGCCAAGACGTATTGAAATACGGTGAGGAAAATTAAAACGAACAAACCAATTAAACTTGTCAGTCCATAGTCATAATGAAAGTACAAAACATAAATGACGATGACAAGGTGCACTGGAGCAATCCACGCATAATTCAGTTGAAGGTGCTTTCTATCAAACCGGTGCAGATCTGAAGCAATCATGGTGACTATTTGTCCAACTGTGGAAGCTCGCAATGATGCCTGGTTCAGGTGCAGCAATTTTCGGTAAACTAAGCTCGTTAAGCCAATTCGAATGTGGGTGCAAGCGTGGTGAAGATTGAAAACGGACCAGTGGAAAGAAATGAGGAAGGAAATTGAGCCAAGGATTATTCCACCTACGAAATTAACATAAAGCAGGTAGGCGTTTATAGGTTTGTACCAAGAGGGATTTTTGGGGTAATATGAGATGGAAAGAAAAGGAAATGTAGCATCAAAACGAGCATTTACCGACGCCAAATAAAACAGTTCCTGTTAAAGTTGTTAGGAAGTTTCCTTCAAAGTAGTCCAAAACGTATCCAATTGCGATAACCTGAATGATTCGAAATATGGCTTCTTCGGCGAGAGAAAAGAGTCCAAAAAAGAGAAACTTTTTGGAGTAAACTTTGAGCAAAAGTCTGATCAAACTTGGTTCCTTCCCTTTCTTCTTGCACTTTTCTACGTGATTTCCCCACTTGATTTCCAAAATGTCCCCGATGTGATCGGATTGATCCTCGAATAGAGTGGGGTATAGGTCAGCCTCCGTAATATCCCGTTTCATACCAATCTTCAGGAGGGGATGGAGCCATGAAACGAAAATGACTTGGAGGAAAGTTGCCTCCTCTCGCGGACTTGGGGGTCTAGCCTTTCGTTTTGGGTAGGTAAAAACATTTAGTCTGCTAAGCCTGTCCATTCGGCTTTCCCGTCCAGCCATGTTTAACGTGGTTTAATGAAACCTTTAAGGTGCTCTAATTCGAATCGTTGATAATATTGATAAAAATCATGCGAAACAATCAAACAATTACAGACGCTCCTGGGGAAGTGTTACACAGTCATGCATTAAAGTAGTACAAGGTCCTGTGCAGATCATGAAAACCAAGGGAAAATGTATTCCATTTTTCTATAAACCCCGCATTATTTATACCAAATACGTTGCTATGAGTGAAGATAAACTTCTCTAATTTGGGAGCAAATAGTGAAGTCGAGTTTCCACAGCAACGAAAAAGGACGTAACGTAGACCCAGACCACGACAAATTGGCTAAAATGCAGCCTAAGAGAAATTAACAGACGATACCTGTGAAGTGAATGAGATGAATGGGATGCCATTGTGCAGAGAAAGTTTGACCAACTAGAAATAAATGTAATACAGGCGGTGTATGATTAAACACTGATACTAATGATAAAATTTATTCTTTAACGGAAACATAACATTCTAATTTAAACTAGTGCTTCATATTTCGATCATCTCAGAACAATCCATCAATCAGCTCAGTGTCAGGGTCCAGTTTGACATCATAAAAGCATGGTACGAGTTGGCAGCCCCGGAATCATTGGCATCTGCACATAAATAAACCCACATTTAATGTATTGCATTTAGCATTACATATAGTTAAACTACTAGTTATATACATCAACATCGGCATCAATATGAAGTGTTATGATTTTGATAACACTGCGGAATTTAAATATTGTGAAAATCAATCGAGTGAAATGATTAAATAAAAAGCTTAATTTTAGTTATTCGAAATAATATATGCATGCGCTTGGAATAAACCCTGCAAGCAAACATGCGCATGTATAAAAGTATAGGCCTACAATAGCAGTATGTATATAAGTAGAGTGGTTAATGAGCTGGGATAAATAATTAAAAAATCTTTAATGATTTTTGACTCTATGACTGTTCTTGGTTAAAGTTGGGGATGATAAAGTACTACCACCACTACCAACAATACACCATGTTTGACGGAAATAGGTTCGGTGCGTTGGAAGTTATCTTGCGAACAGCCAGGCAGAAGTCGTTAAGTCAGTACGTAGCTTTCGCTGCTTAATTATGTTAGTCTCACCTCTCCAACAAGTGCTACAACAAAACCAGCTCCAACACTAGCGGAAACATCCTTAATTGGTAGTATAAAGTCTTTTGGGGCGCCTTTTAGGTTTGCGTCGTGAGAAAGGGAATATTGAGTCTTGGCCATGCAAATTGGCAAGACATTGAATCCTTGCTTGGCATACAACGTCAGACGTTTCTGAGCAGTTTCAGAAAGTTCAATGTCAGCAGCACCATACATTTCTTTGGCGATTGTTCGAATCTTTTCTTCCAATGTCAGGTCGAGTGGATAGAGAAATTGGAAGTTGTTTGGCTGCTGGCATGCTCTGATTACAGCGTCAGCCAGATCCTTGGCGCCAAGACCGCCCTTGGAGTAATGATCAGCAATGACAGCATCAAATGCTCCACTAGCAAGGCACAGTTTTCTGAGAAGTTGTACTTCGTTTTCCGTGTCGGTTCTGTAAGAATGATAGACAGAAATCAGCTAATTGCTCTAATCCACGGCTAATCTGACTAACTCAAACAAAAAACGGTTTTCTTGACTTACTTGAATTTATTGATTGCGACGACCACCTGAACTCCATACTTTTTGGCAATTGTAATGTGATGGTTAAGATTGGAGAATCCCTTTTCCAACCATTCTAAATTTTCTTCAGAGTAAGCCGCTGGAGTAGGCGCGCCAGCAGTAACTGGAGGGCCTCCACCGTGCATCTTGAGAGCTCGAATGGTGGCAACGATAACTACTGCACTTGGACGAAGTCCTGAATATCGGCTCTTGATGTTCATAAACTTTTCCATACCAATATCTGCTCCGAATCCAGCCTCAGTGATTACGTAACCGTCTCCACCAACAAGTTTTAATGCGATTTTGTCAGCAATTACGGAAGAATTTCCGTGAGCAATGTTTGCAAATGGGCCAGCGTGAACGAGAACAGGAGTTCCTTCCAACGTTTGCATGAGCGTAGGACGGATAGCATCTTTCATGAGAACAGCCAATGCACCGGTAACTCCCTAAAACATGTAAAAACATTCTTAATTATCTTAACTGTAAATCACATAATGTTATATTCTCCACATAAGATTTTACATACCAAATCATTTGCTGAAACAGGGATTCCACTGCGATCTGAGGCAACCACCATATTGCCCAATCTTTCAATCATGTCCTTCAAGTCGGTTGTCAGAGCCAGAATAGCCATGATTTCACTTGCCACACTGATATCAAATCTTGTTTTCCTGGATTTCCCCTTTTCAGTCGGCGACTCTCCGATTGTGATTTCTCTTAGGTATCTGTCATTAGTATCCAATACTGAAACGAAGAATGAATTATATGGGTTATGAGTGGATGCATTCAATTTTAGCTAAATATGTATATTTTTCCTTTCGTTGCAAAGCTAATGTTCCTTGCAAACCTCTGTTCCATGTAATCGTCTCAGGGTCTATATCCAATCTTGCAAATTTTCGAATTTCTTCCTCAGTTAAGCTATCCGGGTCGGTCTTTTCAATGCCTAATTTTGTCAATCTTGTCACCTAGAAAGAATGAAGGGAAACCGTTATTACAAAAAGCTACTTAAAATTATACCGTGTAAATTAACTACTGTTAAATTCAAATTTTATGAACAACTGACAATCATAGCTAATTCCAGACGAGCTATGAAAATATGAATTATTTTTTACCCTGCAACAACAATATAATTTCCATCTTTGGTGTTTTTGAGACGATCCACGATTTTCAAGGATAACTTTGCCTTTTTCGTGCCATACAGTTCCAGCTCATTGGGATGAACCCCAATTTCCTGTGCAAGTACTGTGATATTCTTTGGCGTCTGAGATCTCGATATCTCAATATCACTGTTCAACATTATTTTTATGGATTAAAAACTTAAATAGAAATGCATTCTGATATAAATTCATGCTTCAAGCCCCATAGCCCAAAAATGTAGAAATAAAGCTATGCCAAAGTTTTGGGATAAATATTCCTTACCAATATAATAATTTTATTGAAAGCTTAAATATGTAATCGGTACAAAAGTACTTATCTATAGGACAACATGGAACAATTCTTCGTATAAATAAAGCCAGCATTTGCGCTGATAATACCCTTGCATAATACAAGTGGAAGTTTTTAATCACAAGCGACTGGCAAGAGCGACCGTATAGAAGCCATTATGAGATATACTTTATGAATAACAAGCTGCAGTTTTTATTATTTACCTAGGAACTGGTTCTTTGACTTGCAATGGAAGAGGGGTAAACTCCCACTTTTGACCAGTGATTGCTGACAAAGACTTTGAGGCGGAAATTACAGTATTTTTCATCAACATGCAAACTGTCATTGGACCGACACCGCCAGGAACTGGAGTGATGTAGCTAGCTACTTGACTGACTTCTTTGAAGTCTACATCCCCCACAAGACGCTGACCACTTTTCTTTGTGGCATCTGCAAAACAAAAACATTTGCCAACATTCAAGAATATCTGTATTATCATATTGGGTAGAAGACAATAACATATTCTGTAAGTACCTGGAATGGAATTTATTCCACAATCAATTACGACAGCACCTGGCTTGACCCAATCGCCCTTAACCATCTCCGGCCTTCCAATTCCAACAACCAAAATGTCAGCTTGACGAACCTATAAATACAAGAACAGTATTTACTTTTCCATCTGATCATTCATTCATATTTTCATTATCATTAGGTTCATCTTCATAGTATTCAGAAATTAAATACCTCTCCAGGGAGGTCCCTTGTTTTGGAATGACAAACGGTGACAGTGGCATTGTGCCATTTCAACAGCTCGGCGACTGGAGTTCCCACAATCTTTGAGCGACCGAGTACCACAGCCTTTGCTCCTTCAATCTTTATGCCACTCCTATAAAATTTTACATATACGATAGTTTAGTTAAATTCTAGTTTTTATGTTGTTTTAAAATTAAAATCCATATTTACAATTACACCGTCTGTATAATTGGTATTACCTTTTGATTAATTCGATGCAACCGAATGGCGTACATGGCATAAATCCAGATGTCAGTTCTCCAGTAGCCACACGTCCCTCGTTTATGGTACATAATC